>VWZX01003807.1:0-25214 GCA_013399015.1 Galbula dea
CTGAGCCATTCTATGATTCTATGATTCTATGATATATTCTTAAACATCAGAAGCGAGAAATGGACGTATCACTAGATTCTCAATAGACAAATGAAACTCTTAATATATTACATCTATGCCTAGAAATAAATAACATTATAAATTTACTTAACTTAATTCATGCACAGTAATTTCAGTAACATCAAGCATTTTTGTACTTGTCAAAAAGAGGCAATAATCCTAATTTAAGGAGGATCCAAATGAAACACCAAAAAACCATAACCAAAAAAGACCACAACTTGCGTAAAAGTGAGGCAGACTCATCACAGACAGTATGGTAATCTCATGTAGATAGAAAGCCTACAAGGTTTCTGCTTATTTTCTTTTTGCTGGCGTTGGCTATTTTTGCAATGCACACACACTACCTATTAACTTTGCTGACTATTTTTCTGACATAACTGCTGCTGTTACAGACATAAGTGAGAATACATATTCACACTTCAAGTTTCACTGCAGAAGTACTGTATTCAGACAACTCACTGAAGATTAATTTAAAATTATTTTCTGAAAGCATAGTCTTGGAGAAAGTTGAACACTTGATTCTTGAGCATGTCTAACAGGAGAACAGAAAAACTAAGACAGAGCCTTAACAGAACTTTATGAATCCCTGACAAAATTTAGAACAGATCAGAGATGCAAAAATACACATTATACATTTTTCATTTTACAGTGTCTTTCAAGTTGCCTTTACATTGCAGAAAATTAAAAGCTGAGACATCCTTCTTACCAGAACAATGCCCACAGAAGCCAACTTCCAAACTTTCCAGTGCCAGTGATGCCAGGTTTCATCAAAAGCTATAATCTGCATAGCAAACTCCTGACCTCTGTGAGAGCCTCCTCTCTCCAGAATTATTCCCAACTTATAGCTGAACATCACAACCTCACTATACTGGCACCAGTGATTACTGGAATTCAGTCATTTCTAATATATTTTCTCTGACTCTTTTTTTCCCCCCTTCATTAATAAATTTGTTTCCTATTATTTTTTATTCAGATTATCCACTGAAAAGGTTGAGATGTTTTGGAAGTATTCATAGCTTTTAGGGGGCTGGTTGAGGGAATTATTCTCTTCTTAGAAATGCTAAGCTTTGTTTCATATTTTCCTGCATAACTTTTGTTTAACAGTCTTTAAGATGCCACCACTGCCTTGAGCAGCACATTGCCTGTTGCCAAGGAAACGACACTTCTTTTGCTTCCTCTTCTCGTCCCTCCTCTCTCCTTGTTGCAATGTCTCAGCATCCTTTGCATCCATGGCAAATAGAAAAATGCTTCTATGGTTGCTGACACAGATGAAAAAATAATGCCTTCAAATACTTGCATAAAGTAGCATAATGTTTCATTAATGCCACAAATTCGGAAGCACTGTTAGGAAGATTGTATATTATAAAATGTGACTCTTCATTAAAATTTTATTTTGCCATGAATATGGCCAATTAAATGAATAATAATAGATAACAGGGTATTTATAAGCTTTACCCTCCTACTAAGAGCTGTTGATCATCTTCAGTTATATGCATAAAGCCGTTTTCTTCGCTGTATCATAATTGCCCATAGCCCAGTGGAACAACTCATTAGATATAACCACAGGTCTAATGATTTTCCTTAAAAATACAGCCAAGACATAGTAGCCAATTGCTTGGGGAAAGAGAAAAACAACAAACAAACCAAAACAAAACAAAAAACCCCACACGAAACAAACAAACAAAAACACAAAACACAAACCCAACATAAACAATAAAGGTGGATCACAGAAAACTCCATTCTTATTATGCTGGGTTTCCTATAAGGCCCTTGTTTCCCAGCTGCTCACTTCTAGCTGCCTGAGCACCTAAGTGAGACATAAAGAAACATAACCTGGACGTGATGCCTCATTTCCCAGATAGAGAGGAGTACACCCACATGCCATTATCTCACAGCATTTTCTTGCAAAACAAAACGACAGAATCATAGAACATTCTGAGTTGGAAAGGACTCAGGAGTCCCATTAAGTCCAACTCCTGCGTACCCAGAGAACAACCCTAAAAATTACACCATGTACCTCAGGGTGTTGTCCAAATGCTTCTTGAATTCTGTCAGGTTTGGTGCCATAACTACGTTCCTAGGGAGCTTGTTCAAGTGCTCCACTATCCTCTCGGTGAAGAACTTTTTCCTAATATCCAATCTAAACCTACTGTGGCAAAGCTTCATGCCATTCCCTTGGGTCCTGTTGATGGTCGGCAGAAAGAAGATATCAGGTCCTGGACCTTTACTTCCCCTGATGTGGAAGTTATGAGGTCTCCCCTTGGTCTCCACTTCTCCAGGCAAAACAAACCAAGTGACTTTAGCCATTCCTCATATGGCTTCCTCTCTAGACCCTCCACTGTCTTCATAGCCATCCCTCAATGCTCTCCAACAGCTTCATTTGCCTCCTATATTGTGGTGCCCAAACCTGCACAAAATACTCAAGGTGAGGACACACCAGCGCAGAGTAGAGGGAGACCATCACCTCCCTTGACTGGCTAACAATGCAATGCCAGATGCACCTCAAGACACAGCTGACCCTTTTGGCTGCCAGGGCACACTGCTGAATCATGTTCAACTTCCCATCAAACAGAATCCCCAGATCCCTCTCTGCAGGGCTTCTCTCCAGCCCTTTGTTCCCCAGTCTGTATGTACATTCAGTGTCACCCTGTCTCAGGTGCAAAATCTGGCACGTGCCCTTGTTAATCTTCGTACAGTTGGTGATTGCCCAGCCCTTGAGTCTGCCAAGATCTCTTCGCAAGGCATCTCTCGGTTAGAGGCAGTTGACAGCTCCTCCAATTTGGTGTCATGGGCAGACTTACTTAATATACCTTCCAGTCCTGCGTCCAAGTTTTTTATGATGACACTGACAATCACTGGCCCTGAAATGGAGCTCTGTGGAAGCCCACTAGTAATTGGTCAGCAGCCCTGTGTAACCCTATTTACTACAATAAGTTATACTTTGAGCTCGACCCATTAGCCAGTTGTTCACCCATCACATGATGCACTTACCTACCTGTGTGCTGGACAATTTGTTCAGAAGGATACTGTGGGAGACATTATCAAAGGCTTTAGTGAAATCCAAAAAGATTACACCAGCTGATCTCCCTTGGCTGACAAGGCAGGTAACCTTGTCATAAAAAGAAATACAAGTTTGTTAAGCAGGACTTTCCCCTCATGCTGGCTGTGACCAATGACTGCATTGTCTTTCAGATGTTTCTCAGTAACTCTCAGGATAATCTTCTCCATGATTTTACCACGCACAGAATTGAGACTCACAGGCTTGTAGTTAACAGGGTCATCCCTGTTGCGCTTCTTGAAAAAAAGGGGCATTTGCCAGCTTCCAGTCAACTGGGACTTCTTCAGATTCTTAAGAGTGTTGAAAAATCATTGAGAGAGGTCTTGCAATGACATCAGCCAACTCAGGTACCCCTGGCTGAATCTTATCAGGCCCCATGGACTTACATGGATCAAGCTGGAGGAGTTAAGTCTCAGGGTTGTGTAAGTCTAAGTAAGTTCCAGGTTGGCTGACAGCTTAACATTCTTGCAGTCACGGGTCTCTAGCTTGGGGCTCTGAGGGCCCCAGAGTCTATCACTGGTGTTGAAGACAGAGGCAAAGACAGCATTAAAGGTCACTGCTTTGCCTATGTCCCTCTTTGTGAGGTGACCATCCTCATCAAGCAGTGGACCAGTATTATTTCTAGTCTGCCTTTTGTTATTAACATATTTTAAAAGGCCCTTTCTGTTGTCCCCAACAATACTGGACAGCTTCAACTCTAATAGGGCTTTGGCCACCCAAATTTTCTCCCTATAGTTGCAAATAGTGCCTCTGTAATCCTCCCATATTACCTGACCTTGCTTCCACTGGTCATACACTTTCTTTTGTGCCCTGAGCGCCAGAAGAAGCTCCCTACTTAGCCAACTGGCCTTCTGTCTCACCTGGTTGAATTCCAACATTTTAGAATTGCCTGCTTCTGTGCTCTTAGGAGGTGGTACTTAAAAAGTGACCTGCTATGATATACCCCAGCACCTTCAAAAGTTTTCTCCCAGAGAACATTATTAAGTAGTTCCCTGAGCAGCCAGAATTCTGCTCTCCTCACATCCAGAGTTGAAGTTTTCCTGGCAGTTTCTTCCTGTCTCCAGGGATTTTAAATTCAACTGCTGCATGGTCACTGTGGCCAAGATGGCCACCTAATGCCATTTCAAACACAAGATCATTCCTGTTAACAAGCAACTAGTCAAGGAGGGCACCTTTCCTAATCGTTTTTCTTAGTACCTGTACCAAGAAGTTATTGTCCAGGTGTTTTAGGAATCTTCTGGACCTGTTTGTGCCAGTAATGTGGTACTCCCAGTTGACATCTGGCAATGCAAAGTCCCCCATAAGGATGACTTACAGGCATCCCTTAGTTCCTTAAAGAATAATTCACCAGTGTTCACCCTGGCTGGGTGACCTGTATGATAACCAGTTTCCAACTATTGTGAAAAACAAAAACAGAAGAAAGGAGGAGCCCAGGTTCCATTTAGCCATTAGACAAAGCCACAGAATAAAAACCAAACACAGAAATGGACTCAGAAATGGACAGCATTACTCAGACCCTAGAGAAATCATGGCTTAACTATTCTTGACTTCAACAATTACCACATCTATTTCTGGCTTCAGCAGAGAGGGCTGGAATTACAACCAGGCAGTAAACATTATGTTTTCAAACCTTCCAATGCCATTAAGAAATGCAGCCAGAGAGGCTGACAGGGCCCTGGATGCATCAAGCGGCCACACCTGGTTTGCCCAGTCTTGCCCCATCCCCAGGCACCCTCGGCCCCACTCCCAGCCCTGTTCCTGCTATCCCCCATGGCACTTCCCACATGTGAAACCTCACAACCGTTTGCCTTAATAGCTGAATGTGCAACTTTGGGACAGTTGTCTGCTGCTCCCCACCACCAATGAGAAAGTAGGAAGAGACAGGGACAATAGTCTTTTACTATTAGGAAAAGAGGAAAGAAATTGCTGCAGTCATGGAGGGTCCTGGACCACGCTGTAAGAACATGAATTCTTTAAAACAAACACTTAATGCAAATAACTTTGACTTTTGAGGTATTTCTGAAATACGTAATAATCAAAGTAGGTTGCGAACCAAAGGCACATATACTTTACAAATGAGTACAGACCAGGCAGGTTCAGTAAACCTGGGCTTTGCTGCTTTCTCTCATGCAAGAGCAGTGATGCCTTCTGAGTGATACTCTCTGTGCACACAACTTCCTTGCAAATTTAAAAAATATTACCATTGCCAACAATTATGCTCGCAATTATCAGTGATTCGCAATATAGAAGGATGTCACCGTATATAATTCCACCTTGTATTTTGGATCATAACCCTGTTATCACTGAAGGAAGTGAGATTTATATTCACAGGCTTCTCTAAGGCGATTGTCAAGTTTAACTGTAAGTGAAGCACTTAATATTGTAAAATACACATCCCCTATTTTTGAAAAAAAGAGAGTTCGAATTACTGTCCTAAAATTTTAATAGAAACATTCTTATCATCCTGCACCATATAACAGCCAAATTTGTCACTGTATTTACAGGAAACAGGCTAAAGCCATAAGTAAGCTTCAGAGCTTGCTGTTTTTTCAAGAGAATGTATTTGAGTTAAAACACACCATTTTGAGACAACATATTTCACAGTGGTGTAAATATTTGAAATCTACTTTCAAAAAGAAAGATTCTGAGGTCCCTAATGCTGCTGAAACCATACCAGGTACTTCTGTTTATTGAAATAATAGAAAGGAAACAATCATTTATGATACAAAATGTATTTTCAACATACTCTGCTAGTCATGAAAACGGCCAAAATGCTTGTTTTTATTGTAAATAGTACTGAAGCGAATTCTGACTACCAGGAAGAGCATGAAATTGAAACTTCTTCTTTGCACCAGCTCTTCAAAATGTAATTTCAATGGTTCAAATGAATACTTCCTTTTATCCCCAAAATTTAATGGAGTAGTGTACAACTACTTTCACAGAATGAAATTCCAATATTTGAGATAGTCACATGCTTTTCAGCAAAAAATTTCATCCTGGGCTCACTAACTCACTATTTAAATGTAAGTGCTTCTGAAGAGACTCACTTAAGCTCATCCATTGGGCTTTAAACTAGTTTCGAAGGGGGATGGGGTTGTTGCCAGGTCTGCACGAGTGGGGCAATGTTCTAGTGCTAGTACTAATACAGACCAGAAGGCCTCCACCCCCCTAGGGTAAAATTGGCATGCTCAGCTTGCTCCCTGAAATGCCTGTATACCAAGGCACACAGCATGGGGAATAAACAGGAGGAGTTAGAAATCCATGTGCGGTCAACGGGTTATGATCTGGTGGCAATTACAGAGACGTGGTGGGACAGCTCACATGACTGGAATGTGGTCATGGATTTCATAAAGACTGAAATAATCTATTCAAACTCATCAACTCAGAAGTCTTTATGATTAACTCCAATATTGGTCACATTTTTAACTCTCTTCTGTTGCAAGAGTCACCTTGCCGACATTTTATGTTCTAATAGAAAAATATCTTAATCAGATAATTGCAATTTTTGAAGAATTATTCAGACTTTTTTCTAGAAAATTAGAATAAAATTAATTTGTCAAGCAGAATTAAATGGAAATGAGCCTCTTAACCACACTTTATTCACTGGATCTCCTGGCATACTGTGTGATCCTCTCTGGTTAAAGTGGTAACTCCATTGGTGTGTTCAGCTGTGCAATAGTACTTTACAAAGCAAGCCTCTTTTCACATGTGTGGGTATATTTATTTTGACAGACTAATACAGCTGATAATTACTCACTTTGGACACTCCCTACAGATGTTTTGAAATTGGATTATACAACCTGAGTACTGAGTTGTGTTTTTTCTATATCATCTACTGCCTTGGCAACAGTTTTTATTCCTCATAATGAAGGCATAATCAGGGCACTGCTGGAATAAAAGCATTTTTAGTTTTACACAAGTACTAAGTGAGATCTCACAGGCGCCTTGGCAGCAGCCATATGTATCATGGCATATGAAAAGATATACTATCTGTACTTTTTAAGTTAAGAGAAATTGCACAAGAAATCTCATTAGAAGTCATGACATGTATGGGATGGAATACTTACTTGGTCAGTTTAGGGTCACCTGTCCTGTTTGCTCCTTTCCTGTAGGTGCAGACTCTTATTCTGCACCCCCGCTCCCAGTACAAATCACCAAAAAAAGAAATTCAGTAGTGGCCCTGGTTTCCATACCAATCCTCAGCAGTAAGCCCAAAGATTAGGCCTAACCACTGCTGGTTGTTAACAGTGCAGGCACTGTTCCAGAAAAACACACTGCCTGCTTCAGAAATGCAGTCACTGAAAGGAGCCTTGACTGGAGAGCAAGGCCACTCAAAAGAATCAGTTCTGCTCCAGCCCAAACCAGAACACCACCTAAACCAACTTTTTGCATAATGCAGAGAGCATCAAACTGCCTGAAATTAATTCCTGTTTGAAACTGTACATGTCTTTAAAATATACTGTTGAAGAATCCACAGGAAACCTTCGTAAATTCAGTTGGTAATTACCTATTCTATTTAAGATATAAATAATGTTTCTACTGTTAATTTCCTAGCTTCAGCTTCCAGCCATTCAATGGTTTTTTAAAAAGACTTATCTCCTACATAAAATGGTCTTCCCATATTAAACTGTTGTTGATTTTTCAGTATTTCTGGATTACATTTCAGTTCTTTACTGGGGAAGTAAAATGAGTTGAACTCCCTTATTTTATCAGTACAGATTACTTCTTGCATTTTTAAAACTTTTTCCATTTTCACAATTGCATTTCTGTTCTGCCTCCTTCTCCAACTAAAGAACAAAAATATTAATTAAATCCATTTGCTTTCCTAAGACTAGTAGACTGACAGCTTTCATCTCATACTGTATGAATTGGATTGCTAATGTGATTCATCTGACAATTTTGAAGAGCACTCTTGGTTTTAGATTCCTCTTTGCACCCTTTCACTTGAGCAGTTTTCTACACTGACTAGTTTCTAATTTATATACTGTGCTTCTCACATCCTCTGTTATTGCCACAATTCAGCACTGTTGTTTCAAGTAAGCATTTGTCTTGTCCAAGGTATTTTTGTTACCCTTAACTGAATTTTACGTTTCTAATTTACAGAAAGTAAAAGAAGTATTGCAGACAGTTGCTCATACTCAAAATTCATAATGCACAAGCAAGTTCTCAACATAAGCTTTGTAATAAAGATTGCTGAGAGTTTTCAGGGCCTCTGAAAGGTAAAATATTTTTGTATGGCCAGGCCTGTGTTACTACATTTTAGGATGAGAGGAAGCCTGCACATTCCCCTTATCTCAAAACATTCCTTCATTTCAAAGCACTGGTGTCTCCCTGTTCCTGACATTACACAGTCCTGAAAATACAGTGAATTCTAAGACAAGACTTGATAAATCATATGACAAAATACAAAGGTAAAATTATTTGACAAATGTTTTATTTCAAAGTTTAATCCTATTTCCTCCTTTGTCAGAGCAGATTCTTTGCTCTGTTACACTAGTTAAACTTCAGAAACTGCAGGACCTAGGGTAACAAAACTTCTCCCTGAAATACTGGGCATTACCATGCAAATATGAGTCTCATCTGCCCATAGAATATAAACTGAAGGAGAAGAGATTTACACGGGAAATAAGAAGGAGGTTCTTTAACCCAGAGGGTGGTGAGACACTGGAACAGGTTGCCCAGAGAGGTTGTGGATCCCCCATCTCTGGCATTGTTCAAGGCCAGGCTGGATATGGCCCTGGGCAAACTGGTCTAGTGGGAGGCATTCCTGCCCATGGCACAGGGGTTGGAACTAGATGATCTTTAAGGTCCCTTCCAACCTGAGCTATTCTATGAATCTATGATTCTATGAAGTATATACAACTTTTCTGTGGGTTGCTGTTGGGTCTTTTTTGTTTGTTTGGTATGAGGTTTTTTTGTCTTCTCCTCCTCCTTTTTATTGCACAAATTATCTTTTCAGCTTTGCTTTTTTCCATCACACAGTTTCAGATTTCTCAGGCTAGTAGGTTGAAAAGATAGTAAAGATGGTTTTACAAAACAGCAAGTATAGCAATTCTGGCAAACACTAAAGGAAAAAGGGCATTTAGCAGTATCTATTATTATAACAGTACTAGAAAATGTGCAAAATCTTAATAAAGAATTGATTTTGCCATCAACATTCTTCCTGGAATATGTTCAAGCAACATCACTAGCATGAGTCTGCTGAAGGAGGAGCAGGAAATTCTTCACTTCTTGATTGTCTATCCAAAATGCATTATGTAGGTGTGCACAACATCAACTCAGATATCAATATTTACAGAAAAGAAATTATAATGTAAAGAAAAGAAGGCAAATATTTGGTACATAGATTAGCATGATTTTGAAACAGAAAATATTTAAAATTTTGTTTTGTTTACATTTTCAGAATGAAAATATTTTTTCTTTCTCATAGACCATGTCAGTCACCAGACCCTTAGGTTAAGTACCAAGGGTAGTTGGATGTCTTCAAATTTGTTTCTCAAATGGAAGCTTCACTTCCATTGGTTTAAAATACAAACCAGTCTAGGTATCAGGACAAAATTAATCAGGTTTCTATGTTACTATGAAATCACTCGGGCCTGCAGTCAGCCAAGGAGAAACTATGTTGTATCTTCTCTTTTAATGGCACTTGGTATTAAATTTTAAGTACATGACATTAACATGTTCTTAAAAATAATTAAAGAAATAGAAACCCTTATGAATTCAAATGATTAAACCAACTTCAAATCTTCATTTTCACTTTAAATTTGCACTGAGTATAAATACAAGAGTTCCACCTACATTTGCTAGGTGGCTGGAAAAAAATTCTTTGATCTGACTTATCTTGCCCATCTCTAGAATAGGTCTAAAATTCCAAAGAAAAAGCTCTATGACAAGGCTGTATTAATTGTTCTAAATAACGTTACAGAACAATTCATAGGGGCATCCTGCAGCAGGGGGAGCTCTAAGACAAGCTGTATGATCTAACATCACACGAAGGTCAGGGGAAAAAAGAGTAGTAGGAGAAAAGAATGCAGAGAGGAATGGAAATTGATGAGAGACAAATTGAAACAAAAGTCAGAAAACATTCAGAAATTGTGTTTAATAATCACTGATAGTAACTCAAAATATGATACTAAATACAGAACGTTGTTTTATGGATTAGAACTTAACTAGAGTATAGCATAAAAAGTATCAGTTTCTACATACTACTGTGGCTTGAGGTGGGGAAGAAGTGAAAGAAAAGTGTCTGACAAACATGAAAAGCGGTTTGACAGAACTTCTACCAAAAAAAGGTCTTCTAAAGCAAACAAATCACATTACAGATAGAACAGCAAATTATCCTTTCTTCTATCAAAACCAAAGTATGTGAAGAACAAGTGTCTTCACTTTCCAAACATGTTTAACACCACAGGTTTTTTTCAGTATGAATTTCTAGCTATACTAGATTTTGTTGCTGTCTTCATATTGATTTTGTACTTTCAAAATTGATAATTTGAACATTTATTTTCAAGACAAAGTGTTTTTTGCTATGATGACTGTCTTGCTGATTAGCCTCTCATCCTTTGGATCACATAGAAAAAGAAAAATTCTAGTTGTTTGAACAATTAGGCAGGTAACTGTGAACTGTGTTCAAGTGCCCAAAATCCAATTGATGAAAGCAATTATTTCATGAAAATTACACCTGAGAGTGGAAAATTTGTCTTTAGAAGAAGATACCTACAGCTCACTGCAATACTATAATTCCTAATTGCATTAAGATCTTAAGATATTATGAAACTGTATGTACCATAGCGTCCTATGGAAAACTTGAAATTTTACATTCCATATGGACATAAGGACTCAAAGCCAAGATAACTAGCTAAGAAAAACCAAACCAAACCCAAAACCAGCCCCAAAACCAGAAAACAAGTATATGCCCAGAATCACCTTTTTAAATTAGCAAGTACTTGCTGTTGTCAATTCATCTCCACCAGTAGGAGATTTAAATAGACATTTAAACAATGTCTATCGCACATGATTCTACTACAGAGAGAAAAATACCCAAAATAGGGATATGAAAATAAAGGAATTTAGAAAACAATAGCAATAAAAGGCTTTAGGACTTTGTGATTCGTGAGCCAAAGCAAAACGAAATCTGACACAATGAAATTCAATTAACAGTTGTTTCTCATTTTAACTAGGAAAAAAATCATTTATATATTTGAAGGAAATAAGTAAAATGTACAAAATTGGTAAGCAACTTCAGATAATTCTATGCTAGCAGCAACAGTTATCAACAGGAGACACTGTGAATATGTGTGTAATAAGGCAATGCCAGGCAGAATCTATTTACTAGTTTTTCTCATACTGAAAGTGTCAACTCCTATCCTCAACAAAAGGGCACGGTCATTAATTCTTTTTCCTTTGGGACAGGCTGGAAATCCCTGATATTTTTAAAAACACCACTCTGCGAACTGCTTTGTGTATGTAGGTGAGCTAATCTGTCACAATGACTGCAGCAAATCAGCTGGCAACTGGAAGCTTATCTGGCTATGCCTCTCCTGGTATGCTCAGTAGTAAAATGTTGAGACTGATTTCTAAAAATATCTGTCATCATTTGAAATCTACTACCACACTTGACTCTGTAATAACCTCCTGCAGCAGGGAATCACACAAATTAAAACTATGAAACACTGTTTTCTGAACTGCACTTTTAATTTCTGGCATGTGAATGTATACAGTCGCCCTTTTTATTGTCTCTCTGGGACAAGGAAATTAAAAGGCAGATCGTATCCTCCACAATTCTTCAGTAATTCTGGAAAACATTTAACTAGTAACTAGAGGTAGTGAGTGGATCTATAATGTTAGCGACAATGTTTTCTCAACTTCAGAGATTACACAGGATTTCCACACAAATCCCAGCTATAATATTATGACTTTGCATTTGAGGCTGTAAAGCTTTAGTTTCATTGCTGGAAGTCTCTCCTACTTAAACCTCCAGTGACTCAGCCAGGATGGCAGGTTTCACACTGGGTCATACGTATACATATTTTATACATTTTAGGAAATTATAGTTATATTGAACTGCAGAGAACAGTTCTGCCATTGAGATATAAGCTAACACTTTTAAAATAAAATTTATGGAGCTAAAAAGAGAAACAATGTGAACTACGGGTCCAATCTGCAAAACATATGTGTTTACTTCTGGAAAAAGCATACTAAAAAGCTGTTAATGAAATGAACAAAAAGTAGATACTGCCTGTGCTTAAAATGATCTGCAGAGCACTGCATGCATGGCACTAAAGATCACGGTTCCCTGCTTTACTCTGGCAGAGAAAACTCTGGCACAGAAGCATGATTAAAGACTAGATTTTCCTTAGCATCCTCCTATCTTCCTTCCCACCACCATGTGCCAGCCTCAAGAGAATAAATTCATTATTAGGAAAGGACAAGTAAATTTGGCTTTAAACAAAAATAAAAACAAAAACCCAACCACAGTAACACATCTATTACATATAGGAAAAAGACTGGAAAGGCCAGTATGATCAATCAACTGAATTAATTTTCTAAATTAAGATTTGTATTCCAATAACTCCTACAGGCTCCAGTGAGTTACTGTGCTTTGTGCCCTCTCCCTGGCAGTGTTCAGGTTGGATGGGTCCTTGGGCAATCTGGTCTTTCAGGTCCCTTCAAAACTGAGCCATTCTATGATTCTGTGATTGCACAAAAAGGAGAGACAGAGCCTGTATCAAAACCCATACAATTTAAAGGGGAAAAGCGCAGATAGTAACTGGCCTGTTAGACAAGGGAATCAGTACTGGAAATAGGATTAGCTCAAGTGTTTTAAGATTTATATCTTTTTTTCCTATGTAAATAATAAAATACAATTAAAGCTACTAAAATAACTTCTCATTTCAAGTTTTTCACATTAGAATAAGAAAAGGAATGCATAACCCCGAAGAACTATTAAAACTCAAATGTTTTATTTCTGTACTGAGGATCTGGGTATTCTGAAATTAGCAGCTGGTAAAGAAAGGTGCAGAGCCATAGAGTTAAAGGTATTAGATGACTGGGTGAATTCTAGTCCTCCTCTTAGACAGTGGTGAAAAAATCCTGGAAAAGCAAGATTGAAAAAAAAAAAACCAAACCAAAACCTAACCACGGAAAAAAGCCTGACACATAATTGTGTGAGAACATACGCATATGAGAGAGAGCAATTAATACTTTAAAGATCACATATACATCTTTTCACAATATGCAAGGTAAAGGTAAAAAGGAAAATAAGTAATGCAACACAAATTCACAGTTGCTGAAGGAAGTTACACCTGCTAAACAGGTTTTAGAGTGCACCTCAGTTAACTTCTTGACCTAATTATCCTTGCTTTCCAGAAAGCTATTTTTCATCAGCAACATCTCATTCAGTTGAATTGTGTATGTGTCTTTGGAATCTTAAATAGAAGTGGGAACTAAGAAGAAAAACATTTTAATTCATTAGATAATCCATCAAGAAGAAATAAAATGGACTGGTAAATTGCTAGAAGTCTCCATTGATGGTGGCAAATTATGTAACCGTAAATTACGTGGGGTCTTTCAGTTCTATCATAACAGATATTGCAGCGTGATCATAATTAGACTTACACAAACCTGTTTTTTTCATTTTGTCAGAGTCCTTGGCTTACCTCTCCTCTAGACATCTAATGAATGCAGTGGCTTCAATATATATCTTATGTTTTGGTAAATGATGCAATATATAGCATTAAGACCACGTTTAGGCATACTGTTTGCTCTGTGATCTAAGTAAAAGTTAATAAAATCACTTTAAAATATGATTCTATGGACTTGATCATGGTCTGGTTTCAGATTTCCCTAGATTTTCTTCTGACAGTTTGTATCAATCTTTTAAGATTTACTGTGTTCAAATGTGACACCACCTTTTTCATGTTTGCTCATGCATTAAGTTTATCTACTTTGAGAAGCTTTGTTCATTTCTCATGAAGAAACTCAAAACACATTTTCATCTATTTGCCCTAGAATCAAAGAGAGTTCTAATAAAAGAGATTAACCATGGCAGAAAGGTAACCACACATATTCTGAAGCTAGGTGCCTGTTCCAGATCACCACTACTGTATACTTGAGCCTGCTACACCAGGCACGAGAGAATTGCTGCAGACAGTAAGGATCCACATACTGTGGGATGCTGCAGATGTGATAGGCTTCCAGTGGCAGACTGGTACTAAGCAACATAACCAAAAAATGCCTAAGATACATTACTGCTATCTTGTTTCAGAGCAGCATGACTTTAAGATCACAGAAGCACCGCATCGCAGGGGTTGGAAGGGTCCTCTGGGGATCATCTAGTCCAACTCCCATGTTAAAGCAGGCTCACCTAGCGCAGGATGCACAGAAATGCATCCAGGTGGGTTTTGAAAGTCTCCATAGAAGTAGACTCCACAACCTCTTCAGTCAGCATGTTCCAGTGCTCCATCACTCTCAAAGGAAAGAAATTCTTCCTTAATGTTAAAGTAGAGCTGCCAGTGTTCCAGTTCTTCCTGTTGCCCTCTGTTCTAAATCTGGGCACCACTGAAAAGAGTTTGGGAGTATCCTCTTGACACTTGCACTTTAGGTATTTATAAGCATTATAAGTTCCCCTCTCGGTCTTCTCTTCTCCAGGCTAAACAGCCCAAAGTGTCTCAGTCTCTCCTCAGAAGAGAGATGAGTCCAGTCCCATAATCATCTCTGTAGCCCACTGTTGGACTAGCTCTAGTAGTTCCCTGTCTCTTTTGAACTGGAAAGTCCAGAACTCGATACAGTACTTCAGACGTAGCCTCACTAAGGTAGAGTAGACAGGGAGGAGAACTTCTCTTGACCAGCTGGTCACACTCTTCTAAATGCACGCCAAGATACCATTGGTCTTCTTGGCCACAAGAGCACATTGCTGACTCCTGGTGAACTTGATGCCCACCAGGACTCTCAGGTCCTTCTCCAAGGAGTTGTCTTCCAGCAGGTCAATCCCAACCCCATACTACTGCATGGCTTACTCCTCCCAAAGTACAGGACTCTACACTTACCCTTGCTGAACTTCATTAATTCCCCTCCACCCAACTCTCCAGCCTGTCCAGGTCTTGCTGAACAGCAGCACAGGCTCATGGTGTGTCAGACACTGCTCAGCTGTGTGTCATCAGCAAACATGCTGAGGGTGCACTCTGTCACTCCATCCAGGTTGTTGATGAAGATGTTGAACAAGACTGGGCCCAGAACTGACCCACGGGAAACAATGGTAGCTCCAGGGCTCCAACTAGACTCTGCACCACTGATCACAACCCTCTGAGTTCTGCCATTCAGCCAGTTCTCAATCACCTCACTGTTCATTCATCTAACCCACACTTCCTAAGCTTGTCTATGAGGATGTTATGGGAAACTGTGGCAAAAGACTTGCTGAAGTTGAGGTAGACAACATCCACTGCTCTGCCCTGATCTACCAAGCTAATGAAACCATCACAGAAAGCTATTAGATTGGTTAAGCATGATTTCCCCTTCGTGAATCCATGCTGACTACTCCTGATAATCTTTTCCTCTACATTCTTAGAGGTGACCTCCAGAATGAGCTGTTCCATCACCCTTCCAGTGATGAGGATGAGGCTGACTGGCCCGTAATTTCCTGGGTTGTCATTCTTGTCCTTTCAGAGGACTGGAGCAACACTGGCTTTCTTCAGCCTTCAGGTATCTTTCCTACTCTCCATGACCTTTCAAAAAAGATGGAGAAAGGCTTAGCAATACTATCAGCCAGCTTCCTCAGCACTTGCAGGTGCATCCCACCAGGTCCCATAGATTTGTGGCTGTCCAGCTTGCCTAGATGGTCTCTACCCTATCTTCCTCAACCAGCGGAATGCTTTTCTTCCTCCAGACTTTTTCTCTTACCTCCAGGGACTGGGATTCCTGAGGGTTGGTCTTAGCAATAAAAACTGAAAGCAAAGAAGGCATTCAGTAACTCTGCTTTCTCTGTATCCTCTGTCACCACCTCCCGTCTCATTCAGCAATGGGCCTGCATTTTCCCTAGTCTTCCTTTTCCAAAGCTGGTGCACACTGGTATATTATTTATCTATATTATTCTAAATATGCAAGGTGATTCACATTTGATGAAGACCTGAGCTACACCAGAAAAGCACTGTTCAGAGTAAAACAAAACCTATTCAAGATGACAGTTGAATCTTTACAAATTGGGCTGAGAAATGGATTAGGTTGATCACAGTTTAGAGTAAATCTACACCACAAAGTGTAAACCAAACATGGTTAAATTTTCTGTATACCTAGAGGATATTTAGTATCTATGTTGTAGATCTGAATAATTCATACATAGATATGTCTTACAGGTATTAGTATCACAAGAAGTTTAAGAGCTTTTTAACAATATTTTAAAATCCTGTTTCAGTAACAGTGAAAAGTATAAATTCCTATCTGGCCTTCACAGTTACAAAACTGCAAACACATTTTCTAGCCAAATTAAGTAATGCTTTTCTGGCAGCTTTTTCGCACAAAAGAAGTAGGCAAAGATCTACCAAGTCAATGCTGAGGAAAATATACAATAAACTGCTGATGTGGTTATGCCCAAAACAAAGATAATATTCACAGAAGCCTATAAAACTAGTATTTAGTGAACCTATCTCGTTGTTTCCCTGGGGAGCAGTACCAGTAACAGAAGAGCCTAGAGGATAAACTGATATTAACCTGTCAAAACAGCTTAAAATCTTACTAGACTGCTATAACTTCCTTTGATGAGGCGACTGGCCAGAAATAGCTTGAATCTAGAAACTACATGTTTGAGTTTAGCAAAGCTTTAGATACTGCTACATATGATGTACATAGAAATAATAAACGCATACCTCAGCTAGATTCAATTAGTATTTGTCAGAAGCAGATATTGTGGACAAAAGTAAAAATAATTACCAATTTTTATCAAGTTGTAAAAGCATAACCAATAGTGCAGATTAGCTAATTTCTTGAGCATAAATAGTCTTGGTTTACATTCAGCAGTCATAAAATAGAGGGGGGAAAAGGGAAGGACATAGGCAAATAAGTTTTTCATTTCCACTTGACTGCTTCTGAAAACTAATACCTTTCTTTTGGACTCTCTTCGACTCTTCTCATGAAAAATTAAAATACTGACTGCCAAGCAAGGCACTGGAGATTTTGATTCTCCCCTCCAGTTTAGGTACATAACTTCCTGCATCAAAATCAATAGGCATTAGGCACTTAAAACTATTCTGCACAGCACTCTGGCCAGAATAAACTGCATTGAGAAAAAGGTCACAGCTCTTAAGCCTAAAACTTTTTTAGATGTGACAACAATCTGTATATGAAAAGACTAGTCTGTTTACCACTCTCATTTTGTCCTTTATTGCATATTTTTGTGATACATAAATTGACTCTTGTGTTTTGGCACTGTTTCATAACTGACCAAGCAATATTTTGATTTGGTTTAAATTTTCTGAAGAGGACAGTCTGCCAATTCTCTCAACTTCTATTAATATTATGTAGATACCACTTTAAAATTTGTGATTATATATTAAAGCAGGAAAAATAAAAGTAGTACACAGTGAGAATGAATGTAAAAATGTGGCGGATTCAAATAGACAGAAAACAAAACATTTTCATTTCCTCTTTTCATGTAGAAATAGAGAACTGAAGAATGATTTAGAACACTCATCTGACCTTTGCAATTTTGGTTCAAGAAAGATCAAAAACACCCTGGTGAAGCTGTAAGATGAAGACAATAGTCTAAAAAGTAATGAGACTAGAAAGGATCAAAAGAAACAGGTGAATCACCGTGCTTAATTTGGAATGTGCTCACATGACCTCCTAAATCCCAGCGGCATAAGTATTATTTTTCTTTTTGTTTTCTTCATTTTCTCCCAAATATGTGGTTTCAAACCTGGATTAAATGACATACAATTCTTTATGCAGTAGAATCTTAGATTGTGCAGGGAAACATCAGATTAATATGCTATATTTACACAAAATTCCTTATTTTTCAAAAAATAGAAGAATCTGAAGAAAACAGTGACAAGATATTTTAAACTCACAATTGTACTAGTAAAATACAAACAGAAAAAAATAATAGTTCCATTCCATACACTTTTTCAGCTAATTTAAGTAGAAATATAAGTTTATTTAAAAATAGAGAAGTGTGTGAGACGTAATAGAACAATGTGAGGAAACCTCCTTGGCACCAACTTACTCATTTGAAACTACAAAAGGTCTAGAGAACTCAAGCATACATCCTGCATGCAGTTTTTCTTGGTACTATTTACTGCAGGTAATGTTCCTGCCTGCTGTATAATGCCTGGCCGGTTTTTGTGCAGAGCACTAGGCCTCTCAGTCACTCTAGCTGATATTTAGGATGCAGGAATATGATGGAATATTTAAAATTATAAATGGCACAAACAGCACAGGAAAGGGACATTTGCTCTGCAGCCTGCATAGTGCTCTTCAGTCAGACTAAAGAGGAGCAATTTCTAGTCCTGCTAAACAGACCATCACAAAATACATCACTTTCTCTGTGGAAGCATTGGAATGTCCAGGCTACACACACTTCAGCTGTGTAAAAAATCACTTGTTCACCCAATCTTAGCATGATACTAATCGTTGAAAAGTACAGAATATTTCAACACATCTTCATATCCCTAAAGGTCTTCTCTCAGACCCTTCCTAAAATCCTTACATTGAGAACGTCAGTATGAAAGTTGCCATTGGCCTCAGCAGGATTAGGCTTTACCTTACATCTTAGAAGAGCAATTTAAGATACTATTTATTATTATGAAATCATAATAGGAAATTGCTAAGACATTTTTCTGTAAAATTTCACTAATCATCCACCATATTTATAATTGAAAGCATAAGGATCTTGGAGCTTTGAAGCCAACACAGAAGGCAAACAACAGCAAACAACTAAACTTCAGGAGTATACAATTCACAAACTATAAAAAAATCCCTCTCCTCCCAAGTTTAAATTTTTTTCCAGGGCTGCCTTCAAATGTCAGCTGTTTCCAAGTAAGGAGAAATATCTACACAAACTATGTGAAACTAAATAGGGCTTTTTCAGGCGACAGCTCTGTAAATGCTTTTTCCTACAAAACTGGTTGCAGCTGTCATTTCAAAACCTCATATTCTTGGGCTATTACATAACCACCTACACATCAGTTATTCTCTCTTCACTATAAAGGTGACTTCCATGCAAAACAAGTAAGCTACTCAGATCATTTTCAATACAGAAGGGATTGCTTTCAGGGATTTTCTTACTAATGAATGGAAAGATTTTAAACATCTTTTTTTACGATCAGCTTTAACATTAATTGCTGTTACAATCTGAAATGACTTCTTGTTTCTCTTCAGTTACTTGATTTTTAGGATTTATTTCATAAGCATACTTTTCCTGTTACAAAAGTTACTTCAAAAAATGGGCATTTTTATGTTCATTTTTATCTTCTTCATTTGGAAACAGCCTTTCAAAATTAATGCAAGGGAAACTAACCCTGCCATTTTCTCCAGAAAATTTGTGTGAATATACTGAAGTTCTGCAGGTACAGTTAAAGTAATTACCTTAACCAAGATTTGTGTGTTCCCGTTCAGTCTTTTTATTTTTATTCACCAGGCCCTGGTCTCCCGCCCGAAGTTATTCTGCAGCAGTTTCATTTACCTGTTGGATACCTAACACCTTCCTTGTGTTGAGGATTTGTTATGTAATTTTCTTTTAACACTCACACTTCTATTTTTAAAAATAACTTTCATTTAAGAATGGTGAAAAGATAATTACAAAGATTTTAACAGAAAATATTTTGTCAAAAATAGTTCCAGTCTTCTAACGAACAGAAGCAGATGTGCAAATGTGCATATTCATATATAACGCTTCATACAACACAAAGTGCAACATTAATCAGCACACTTCTCTTCAAGGCTGCAGTATTCCTGCAAAGTTCACAGTAGGAATTTCATCATTCATTTTCTCAAGACACAGACTGAGTAGGCTTTGAATTTCTTTCTAAAATTTCAGCTAAGAAAATAATTGGGCAAGGATCTCAACTTTCCAGTTTCACGTCTGCAGTTGCCTGTGATAGCAGGACACCACAGGTAGCAGTGGGGATCCAGGGTGGGAAGGGAGACCTCAAGGCTGTGGACGAAAAGGACTAGCCACCTGGGGAGCACAGACTGCTTGAACAGCAGGTCTCTTCTTTCTCACACAGACAGTCACACACAGAGGTGGTGAGGCTACATCTGCTCATATGAGAATGGTACGCTGGAGGATGGCTCTGTGTATGCTGAGCAGTGACTATGGCTGTGGGGGATGACCCTTTTAAATAGCATCCTTGCTACTCCCAAATCCTTGGTGGCAGTAGCCAGGGATGCAAGTTCATCTTTCTAGGTAACCAGCTCAACTCACAGCTGGAATACATTTCAGTCTTTGTCCTGGAATGACAAATCTTATCTGCACTATTGAGAAGCCTCAACCATCAATCCAACAGCAAAAACATTCTTTTTTTTAAAAAATCTAGCAGATTTACAGACAAACCTTGGATTTTTAAATTTTCTTTTTGATCCTTCAGTGCTGAAATACTGTTGACTAAAATATGTCATGTTATCCCTGAGCCTGCAGACATTTTACATGAAATTAAGGCATTGCTATAAACTACAGATGTAATTTGAGAAGTTCCTCTTTCCGCAATAACTCTACTGCTCACATTTTCAACATCTGCAGGGGGAGGAGGGGACAAAGACCTGGGAAAGGAACTCAGAAAACAAAGTAGTTGCACAGTTTGTATAAGCTAAGCATATGGCCATTTTGCCCTCTTAATGCATTTCAGGGTAAGACACACTCACTGCTTTCTCAGAAATGGGACATGTAATCTTTTGTGATTTCTGCCACAAAAAATTTTGCTCTGGTAAACAGATTGATAACTTCTTTATTGTGTTTAAGTAAATACATTAAACCTAGTGTTTAGTTAGAATCAGCAACAGACTCAGGGGTCTGGAAAACAGGCCTTATGAGGAGAGGCTTAGGGAGCTGGGCTTGTTTAGCCTGGAGAANACTGTGTATGTTTTCCTGATCTGACAAGCTCTCTGTTATTGCTAGTTCAGGGGTTCAGTCAAAGCTGGAAAGACATTTACCCGTTTTGTATGAAGTGAACAATAATACAGCAAAAGCTTGTAAAACATCCAAAATATTTCAGCAATACTCTTAATAAAACCATTATTGCAACCTCAGACCAAAGAACTATTTTCCAGTTTTCTTCCCACTTCTGTACTTGTAGGGCCACTTTCTTACTAGTAATCTCCCATTGCAGTCATGAGGTAGTTCTTCAGGTACCTATTGCTGTATTTTTCCATGAAAGATCTTTTTTTTCAGATTTTTTTTTCCTTTTAAGCAATGTCACCCTTTCATGTAATTATTTTCTTAAAATATGGTTTTAAAGTTATCACAGTGAGCTTATGACACACACACCCAAACAGAGGAGCACAGATGCACAATAGCAAGAGGGAGAACTCCAATAGCCCAGTCATAGAAAGGAAGCCACAGCATGGCCCCACCTTGGGGAGCCTCAGCCAGGTGGCACCCACCATGATAACTCAATTGGAGCAGCACGTTACAGACTGAGAGGGTACTTTTAGGGAGCATGGGAAACGTTACAGGATGCTGGGAAAAGCACTTTGGGACTGCATGGGATTTATCATCGGACGCAGAGGAAAGGATACAAAAGAGAGGAAAGGGACATATCAAACTTCTTTTGAGAGGAACAAGGGTGGGAAAATAGAGGGATAAGGGGTTAAAAGTTGGTGGTAAGTTCCGTTATCTGGCCATGTCCTGTGCTGGATCCCCACAGCCTTTCCTGTCCTCTTATTAATATACAATTTTCACTCTCTTCCTGGGTGAGAAGCTCTCCGTTCTGTGTGCATAAGCGCCAATATCCAGGGTCAGACCACTTGTAATTGTGTCTGTGGTGCCAGCAACTGGAGCAAGTCCATATGTGGTCACTACGCACCACGCCAGACTAGCCAGTGGGTAGGTTGAGTGGCCTGGTTGATATGCGCTGGGAGCAGGGAACCTGGAGGAGGTGGCTACCAGAGGGGCTGGGGGACTAAGCTATTCGGTTGGAGGTTGACCAAAAGGTCCATTTGCATGTGTGTGTGTCTTGAGTGACGCAGGGTGGGTTGTTTCTAAATCTGGTCACTAAGGGGATTCAGCACATGTATATATGTGTCTGCACGAGTGTGCTTACACAAATGAGGAAACCGGGGCCAGCTCCTGGATATGCAGCTACTGAGGCATCTGAGTCAGGCTCTTGGAGGGACTGACAACATATTTAGTTCCCACTAATGGACCTTCAACCTGGTCAACCAGAGGAGGAAACAAGATGCAGACAGTGGTGCTGTGTGTGTCTGCGGTCTCTGGGGCCGTGGCCATGCACATATGTTTATCAGTACTGTATACAAGCATGTGCCTCTGAAGAAGGCAAGCTGATGCTGCACAAAGAGTGAATACATACAGTGGGCCTGACAGCATGGAGTTGCAGCAGCCTCACCTCTATCAAGCATGTATGAAAATACAAAATCCAAGATTATGTGCAAAACTGTATGGTTTGTTACATTGTGAGCATTTTTGGTATCTGTAACTAACTCACTGAGTATGAACTATTTACACCCCATCCCTGTTTTTTTTTCCTGGTTGCCACTACAGAAAAAAAGAAGAAAAAAGAATCTGCTGAATCAGATCTTTGGTGGATGATTTAATCTGAGCTGTAGAAGAGTTTTCAGTAATAAACAGGCAGCTGCACATGCTGATATAATGCCAGATGTGTCATGCGTCACTAAGCATTGCTGAAACAAGTTTCTGTTTACCAGGTAATAGTCCAGAAAAATAAATCCTTGGAAGAGCAAAACAGTTTTCTTAAGAAACAAAGGTGTATTTCAGGAGTAACTTTATGCCTGAGATTAACTAATAATTATTAATTAATTCTATTTTTAAAAGTAAGTGCATAAAATGCTACTTCCTTCTGCGAATCATTCATATATGGGAGGGACAGAATCCATTTACTAACATACTTTTACATTTCAAATAAAACACCTTCGACAAAACTATCAGCACTGTTGATAGTTAACATTCCCTGATATTCCTTTCAAGATGTTATTTTTCAGCTATTTATATCCCTGCCTAAAATTATCCATCCAGCCAGCAATTTTTGTCCTGAGTATGTGTCTCAAAGTAGTTCATTATTGATACAGTAGTTTTGTAGAATGAGATTATGAGCTCCCATGCAATAATGGGGTACCTAAAACCATTCACACCCTACACAGATGATCTCCATAGGTGCCTTCCTCAACTTTGGGATTACTTAGGTCTGAATTTTGAAGATGTATTAGTAGAAATGCCCAGAGAAGTTGATTTGAACAGTATTTAGATAACAATTTGTACTATTAAAGTAGTAGAAATTATGGATAATTAGTCTCTGGATACTTCAAATTACTCCACATTAGCAGACACTTCTTCATATCCCAAATAACCATCTCTAAAATGGATCTAGTGCTATTTAGTCAGTGCTGTTACGGCACATCCTTTAATCTTTGTAAAGCACGTAGATTCTACAATGAGAGGACCTAAGAAAATCTCACAGAAAAATAGGCCCTTAAAGTAAATTATTTATTTTGAGAAAGAAGTGCAGGGCTTCCTACTGAACAAGGAATACTCGGTAACTGCCACGGCAGTAGAGGAGTAAGGTGTTCTCTGGAAGCCATAGTATATCTTCATGCATCTGGAAGCAACCTGCACACATAGGAATGCTAACTTTGAAGTCACCGTACAGTGCAAGTTGCCAGATTATAACATTTCCTAACTTTTGGATCCTTTGAACTTTTTTGTTTTTAAAAAGTTTACATTTGTTTTCATGTAAGCTTATGAACAACTGTTTCACTTTTTAGACAGTGCTAAATTTATTCAAACTGCTGCATTCAAAATTATGCCTTAGTACATTCTGTAATCTTTAACGGCAGGAAACAGGGATTCTATTAGAAAATTTCTTTGCAATTACTACATTTGCAAGTGCATAACAACCTAATGAAAATGTAAATGGCTATCTTCACATTCCCCACCATTACACTCCATGGACACCTGAGATTTAAAAGGTCTGGTAAGCCAGGAAAGTATTTAAACCATTTTAAAGGCATATGCAAATATTTTAACTCTGAATCAGATTAATAACATTACATCCCATCATAC
The DNA here is from genome assembly GCA_013399015.1 of Galbula dea. Classification (NCBI taxonomy): domain Eukaryota; kingdom Metazoa; phylum Chordata; class Aves; order Piciformes; family Galbulidae; genus Galbula; species Galbula dea. The sequence goes on from VWZX01003807.1 coordinate 24,360, forward strand.
AGAGGTACACAATGTAAGGATAGACAATTGCTTGTCCCTACACTGCCTTCAAAAGTGCGTGAAGAAGGTTTTTGGATTTCTATGTCTATTCTCACCCACACCTGAGCCAAAAGGGAAATAAGCCTGACCATAAATGCTTTTTCTATAGTGTAAATGACAAGACAAAGGGGAAAAATTTTTACTGCAAGAATATTTAAAACGCTAACAGAAAAAAAATCCAAACCACTTATATTCATCTTGGAATCAAATACTACCATTCCATCCATATGTGAACACAGAAAAATAAAAGACCAAGTATTTCGTGGCATGCAGAAATTGTTCCAGAGTTGTTTTTCTCAGTGATCTTATCCCAGAGATGGCAAATTAAGGTTACAGGCTGGCACAAAACTACTATCAGTCTCCAAGATTATTTTTTTAAACATGACATAATCACTTTGCTAAAAAGCAGTATTATAAGCAAGCTCTTCAATGATAGATTGGTAACATCTAACAACAGTACTGTATATTATAGAATCATAGAATTGTCAGAGTTAGAAAGGACATTAAAGATCATCTAGTTCCAACCCCCCTGCCTGGCAGGGACGCCTTCCACTACATAAGGTTGCCCAGAGCCCCATCAAGCCTTGTCTTAAAAGCTTCCAGGGATGGGGTTTCCACAGAGTCTCTGGACAACCTGTTCCACTGTCTCACCACCCTCATGGTGAAGAACTTCCTCCTAATGTCTAATCTAAATCTACCCTCCTCTAGCTTACATCCATTTCCCCTGGTTCTATCACTACCTGACCTGCTAAAAAGTCCCTCACCAGCTTTCTTGTAAGCCTCCTGTGATGGTTTGGACCTGGCTCCCTGCCAAAT
>VWZX01003818.1:6799-26769 GCA_013399015.1 Galbula dea
GGCGAGGGGCGGCGCCACCCCGCCGCTAGCCGCCTCACGCCGGGAGCCCGATGCCAGCGCCGGTGTCGCGGCTCGTACTGCGTCCTCAGGAACATGCATCGGTGCCCGCTACGCTACTGGTGGGGTTGCTAGCGGGAGAGGCGGTGTGGAGCCTTGCGCGCATCGCCTGCCCCATCCCACTCTGCCTTTGAGGCACACGGAGCCTTCGGCGTCCGCTNGGGTGGGGTGGGGTGGTGTCGTGGGAGCGGCTGCCGTTCAGGCGGGGGCTGCTGGATGCTCACGGAGGCGAGTGGTTTTACTGGTAGGGTGCGGAAGGGACAGAAATCCTGCTATGATCGATGCCGTACATCAGAGCGACGAAGGAAAGCAGCGCGCTCGGCGAGGGGCGCCCTGCGGTCTGCAGAGGTTCGCCTCCGCCGTAGGCACGCCGTATGGCTGGAGGAGCCTTCTTGGCTTCCAAATCCACATAGTGAGGACCCTCCTCTGGTCGTTAAGGAATAGTCAGCCTTGGGAAGGACTGCTTTAAGCTCAGTGTGACAAGGTGAAACTTCAAAGCAGCGAAGGCTCGTTTTGTCTCTTCTGGAGTTTTCAGAGGATTTAACCAGTATGTGAATTTCCCAGTAAAGGGAAGAAGGCTCTAAGGAAATCTGCTTTACAGCAAGTCCCCTCGTAAACTGGACACCACTTGTGGTTCTAAGGAACTTGGAAGGAACAAAATCTTTAAAAGGAATCGGATCACATATAAATGTAGATGTGATAGGTAGTCTTGTCTATATATCTATCTAGATAGATTGTCTGTCTTAGTAGATAAGTGACATAGATACGTGTGGAACCTCTGCACAGTTGTATCCTTAGTAATTTGCCTAGTGATATTAATAAAAGAATCCCTACTACCAGGCTTCTCTGACAATAGAATGGAAAAGCACCAGAAACATGGTACGATGTGGCTGACTGCAAGGTGGTGGCAGACTAACATGTTAACAAGATGCTGGTTTTCTGAGTCTTTATGACGTAGTTCGAAGTGTAAAAGTTACAAATCATGTCCTTTATATTTCGGTCATTGAGGACTTTGAACGTGCCACTGGTAATTAAGGTAGAAGTTAGAAGTGTCTGTTTACTCAAGCTGTTAAGGACACTTGCAATTCTCCAATTCGTTAACTTCCTTGTCTGTGGGGTTATAACAAGTGCATCCTTGGCTCTGTCCTCATAACTAGAGACAAGATGCAGGAAGGAATGGCTCCTTACGATAGGTTTTATTTTCCCATTACCTTCTTTTCCATTAAAAAAATATTGAAAAATAAAATATATCCCAAACAGAATAAACCTAATCTTGCAGCTATCTTCATAGTCAATGAAGTGATAATATATTTCAAAAACCTGCAAAAGGCTAAATGATACAGTGGTTTTGGAGTATATTCCTAAAACTGCTAAGCAGACAGAATCCTGTAGCTTTTAAATTCAAATAACCGGAGCCCTCTCATTTGTTTAAAATCAGTGGTGTGTTTGTAGATGTATCAATTAAGTGTATCATTTTACAAATACAGGTAAGTGTTGAAGAGGAGTAAACATTCTCTCTCCAGAATTAGAGTGTTTCCAAAACCAAAAACCTGACTTAAACAAAAGAAGGGCTCCCCCATTTAATGAACTCCACTACTGCTAGTGTTTTAGTGTCGTAGCTTCTTAACAAATGGTACAAATCTAAATCTATAGAGGGAGCTGGAATAATCCTAAATACTGAAGTTGTTGGTGTGATGACTTGAGTAGTATCTCGGCACATGGAGGTCTATAAGACAAAACTCACTGGCAAAGATTTTGAAGACTTTAGACAGTACAAACTAGGGTATTGCACTATACAGTTCCTTTAACTTAATCTAGACTATCTGGGTGGGCAGACACAGAAATGTTTGCATGTTACTGGTAAGCTCCTTCCTTTCCAAATGAGAGTGAGCATGGCCAAGCCAGGGCCAGCACCAGCTCTATGGATCTGCAATTAAGTATCAGACATTTGCTGGTGTTCCCCCTCAGGGAAGCTTTGTTGTGACCTAGTCTTAGGGAATCCTGCTGTGGCAAGGGGGTTGGACTAGATGATCTTTCGTGGTCCTTTCCAACTCCTAACATACTGTGATACTGTGTTCAGAGCAGAAATCTTGATTCAGTTGCTGTGTTGTATTAACATACACATTCAGTTGCCTGTGGATTTAGGAGTATTTCAAGAGCAAGGAGTATTGGACTTTCAACATTGGAGTTGTAAAAAGTCTTCTGGTCCTCTAATAAGGTCTTAAAATTGAGTGCTCTAGAAGCAAGATAATCTATGTACCTAGCCACACAAGGATTCATGTACTGTGTTCACTACTTAATGGGTATTGCTATCCTGCATAAGCTTGTAGTACCTCGTTAGTGGAGAGTTTACCTATTCCAGTGATCAGAACACAGAAGACTTGAGATGAGGAAGCGGAATTGGCTTGCCAAACCAACAGTGATTTTCTTGTTTTATATAATTTTCTTATAGTGACAAATTCACTGTTCTGCCAGTGTAGTCTAGGCTGCTTGGCACATTATCATCCATCAATCCAGGTGATTATGTGCTGTGTATCTGGTGGATACTATGGTGTGGGTGACTAGTCTCTGGGCTGGTGCTGTTATTATGTATTTGATTTGAGAAACTTGAAACTAGAGAATAGGCTATACGGTGCAGTAGCTCAGGAGACACTTTTCTTATGCTGTATCCCATATGTCTGTGGGTGGCTCTGGTCTCATAGAAGAAGGTAAACAATCAAGCCTGAGAGATTGTATAGGCCAAGCGCATAGGAGGTCCAGTCTTGCTTATCTATGGGCTGATCTGTCTCTTCTCTCCTAATTCCTCATCCCTGTTGCACAGAGACAAGTTCTTATCAGTAGTCACTGTAGAGTGATACAGCCATTTGTTGTGCAGGCCCTTCTGTTGGATTGACCACACAGAATATGGCATTCTTTAATAGAAACATGGATTTTTGTGTAAATAAGATGACATCAGTATGTTCTATGCTAGTTTGTAACATGTCTCTCTTGTATTCCTAGTGCTGAGAAACACAGAATTTGTCAGTAGTGTGCAGTCAGTCTTCTTTGAGCTGACGTTTGATTACATTAAAAAATCCTCAAGAAACAGATCTTAAGTAAACATGCTTAGGATGTGTATTGGTAGCCTCAGTTATTGTATATGTTGACTAGATGTTAAAGCTGCAAACCATCACAGTGTATTTTACTGGTCGTTGGTACTGCTTTTACTTTTAGCTGGGAGCAGGGGAGTTAGAGGTTTGTATTTGTGGGCTGTGATGCAATCATCACTTAGGCTGAAATGAATGTACTTCATGCTAGAGGTAGTATGGAAGCTGCACAGCTATGAATTCTAATGGGTGGGAAGTTGATGTCCTGTTAAACTTAATCACTTGGATTAATTCTTCCTTTATTAATAGATGGTCTCTCCATAACTGCTTTCCTTTATGACCTTCTGTGATGTGGACGAATATCAACATTTATCTGACTTGCTTTTTCCTTCCCTCTTGCTGAATGATAAGGAATTAAAAGCTTCTGTAACATGCTTAGTTCTGTCATGTTATGTTAATCAAGGTATCTTTATAAGGACTTCAGCTTCTTTTCACTTGTGTTGGACTATATTTAGTGTGTTATCTTCATAAAAGTGGTTGTGGTATCTGTCAGTTTGAGATGACAGAATTAGAATACTAGGGTTCTTGGCTTGGCTGGAGAATATTGTGGAACATGAGTATTTTAGGATGTACACAGTAGTGTTGTGGTTGCCTAGAAGTAAGTCTTTATTTTAATTTTTGGCAGTTGGGAAAATGTCTGTTGCTGATTGATGCACTCCTAGCTCTTACCCTTTTTGAGGGATGAGGAGTTAGTCATGCATTTCTTTAAAACACTCAGGATACAGGGTCCCGTTTTGAAGAGTGGATTCTACAGTTGTAGGAGAAATGAAAAATGATGCAGATTCTAAACTATAGGATGTAATAATTTTTACAAAGCCCATTCGAAGCTTTAAAATCTAAAAATAACGTGAAAGTCTACACTGTTTGAACATATGTTATAGACAGATTTTACTCCAGAAATTGGTTTTGGTTTGCTGCCTGTTGACTTGCTTTTTTGTGTTTTTAAACCATGGTCTTGTCCTTAAACTTTTTCTTTTCCTTTCTCTATTTGGGTAAGAGGACAAGACTGCTATAAAGCTGTAAGGAGCCAGAAGCATTGTTGACTGTTTAGTTTGACCTGACTCAGGTTCTTTAAGCTATCTTTATACCTCCCACAAGGCTTAACAATAGCTTTCCCAAAACTTGGTCTTAGCAACAGTTCCATCAGCTATTGTCCTCTGATACAGAAATATTGCAGTAGAGCAGCAGGTACAGCTTTTTGACAGTGCACTGTTACTGCAATTTCTGGCCACCTTGCTACCTCAGGGTTGAAAAGTGATACTGCTTGTGTGAAAGCAGTGACAGCAAAGCAGTTTAAGCTGTCCTCTATTTAAAAAAAATAAATCAAAATTAGTTACAATAGATGTCACCTACAAAACTCATCTGAAAAGAATTAGTAAGGTATAAATACCTAGACAGATAGAGTGTGTGTAAATCAGCCTGAAGTGGCTAATGAACTACTTTGTCAGGTAGCAATGTGTGAAGACCTCTACTATGTTTTATGTCACAGTAGTTTTATGCCCTAAAATAACTACAAGAAGTCTAAACCAGCTGTTCTGGCCTGGCAGCATGTAAACAAGTATACAGTACACCATGGGGCTTGATTTCCATGCTGATCTAGTGAAGGTGTTTGTAATGCCTTGAGGTTGCGAGTAATCTATTTCAATATTACAAGCTGAAGGAGGAGAAATTTAGGCTGGAGATTAGAAGGGGGTTCTTTACCCAAGGGGTGGTGAGGCAGTGGAACAGGTTGCCCAGAGAGGTTGTGGAGGCCCCATCCCTGGCAGTGTTTAAGGCCAGGCTGGATGTGGCCCTGGATGACCTGGTCTGGTGAATGTGGCGTCCCTGCCCATGGCAGGGGGTTGGAACTAGATGATCTTTAAGGTCCCTTCCAACCTGAGCCATTCTATGATTCTATATTTCCATGCATTATGTAGCTGAACTCTTTGGGTGAAATCCTAGTTTTGCTGAAAATAAACATTTGAGCCCTTCACATTCGTCAAGTTGAGATTATTTTTTATTCTTGGTGTGTCAAGGTGAACATCATATGAATGCCTTGTGTGTGTGTTCTTGTGGTTTCTCTCTCCCAGTGCTTGTCTTACCACAATTCCCATTGCAGGACTCACAACCAAATGTCAAGCCCATACTTGAGGAAATATGTAGTCCTGAAGCCATGGAGATTGCAGTAACTTCAAATACTGTAACAGGCCAACACTTCTGATCAAGGGAGGCATTTGAGTGTTTTCTGCCTGCAAGTTAGTAAATTAATAATTAGAATTCAGATGTTACTTTCATGGGAATTTTGTTAGAAAACATTTAGTCTTTATGATTGCCTTGTAAGACTGTAATTTAATTTAAAGCTCTTAACTGATCACTCTTTAAATCACAGCTTTCAAAATCTGGGTCAGTGTACTGCAAAGAAGAGCAGTATCATATGATGTAACATTTACTAGTAGTTTCTCCTTAGTATAGGTGCTTGGGATGTCATTTTAGCTGAGCTTATGGCTTTTGAGAATATTACAGATTAGTGGCAGTCTAAACAATGCAAACACTGTACAGATTAGAAACTTAATTCTTCTACTCTTTTAAACATCATTAAATTTGAAGCTATTGAGGCCTCAGGTAATTACCAAGAGCTGATGTCCTTCTAGCTCAGAAGTTAATAGGTGTTTAGCGAAGGAGTGAGTTTGGAGTAGAGATACTCAATCAGGCGGAGACCAGATCTGAAAGTATCATGAGTATGTGTATATATATGCACACAGAAATTAATTGTTCTTGTGTTTTAACAATGTGCCCTTTGTATCTGCCACTGTCGTGCACTCAAGAAAAAACTCTGGCTTCTCCACGTGTCTGGTTATAGTCTTATGAATAGGAAACTGTAACAGTGATCAAAGGCACAAAGTGTTCTGTATTACTTGAAGTAAAAACAAAAAATGGAGTATTCATTTTTTAAATATTTATTTTTTTAAGATACTGTATTAGGTTGAAATTTGTATTAAAATGCCTTTCTTAGTTGAAAGCCTTCTGTAAAAAGCAAAAACCACCACAACCTCTGCCCTGCTGTCCCCCACCCCCAAAAAAAACAACAAAACCCCCTCACAGTTGGAAGAGCATGCTTTCCAATTTAGGGTTTTGTGCTGTTCTCCCTGCAAGGCTTTTCAGATTCATTACGTCTTAAAGGTAAGGGGCAATGGGTGTTGGAAGCATTGTGCTGTGAAAAATCCACTTTTAGATCCTATTTTGATAGTAGGTTTGTTTTCCCATTCTGTTGCAAGTGCTTTGTTTTTTATTTTTTCCAGGACTGGGCTGTGTGAGATCCATCAACATTAGTATTGTGTTCAGGACAAGGAGGCTAGAGGGGAGCGGGAGGCTAGATGGAGCTGTGGTTTTATTCCACCCCAGTCTTGTGCCATGCAGTGTTGGGCTCTATGGAGAGTCCTGGTAGTGGTGTTAGTGTCACCTCCTCCATTCTGTAAAGTAGTGGAACTGTTTGAGTACTGTACTGATCTTTTGAAGCTGCATCACAAATATGCTTCTAGCAACATACTGAATTCTGACACACTTCTCTGGTGGCAAGTAGTCATGAGTGCCAGTCATCACTAAAAAAACTAGTCTAGGGAGGTGCTGTTTGAACAAGCAGTAGGTGAAGCTGGATTGCCAGATACAAGCATATGTTGACATTTCCAGTCTCTAGTCATGATTATTATTTTTTTTAGCTACATTTATCAAGTTGTTTTGACTAATGGCTTTTACATGAATTAAGGGGGAAGAACTTGAAATGCATAGTTCCTTTCAGGTTCTTCTCTTTGTCCTTATGCATGCAAATGATCCACAGGCACTGTTTTGTCAATCTTTGTGGCTGTATTCTTTGTCAACATCTTGATCATTAAGTTTTCACTAACCCTGCTGCCAAAAGTTTGAACAATAGAAGACAGGCTGCTTTTTCCTGTTTCCTACTGCAGCACTAACATTTGTGCAGTGACCAGGTTAGCTTTCGCATTCTTGCTTGTCTTGTCTTGCAACTTCTGCCACTGGGTATTGTTTTTGTAAAACTCAAGACTGCTGATTCGGAGGACTTTGTCGCCTACAGCCACATGTGTAGGATGTTGCATATATTTCTGGAATCATTTGGAAAAGAATAGTTCAATAGTTGGCAAGGAAGAATATGAACTGTCAACACCATGTTCAAGTTCAGAGCGGTTTTACAAAATCCAGCCATCCATATTGTTCTGCAGCCTGTGAAAATGCCATTTGTGTAGTGGGAACCTGGAACAGAGGTTTGATTTGATGCCCTACATAGCTCTGGGCAAATCCTGATGAGCCTGTTTAGGCCCTAAAAATTGCTGGCTTGATGATCCTGCAGCTTTCATAGGACAGTCCTTCTTTGAAGACCCTGAGGAAGAATATGGGGGGAATTTACCCAGTTATTAAGATAGACTTTTGTTTTCACTTTGTAGGTATCCTGCTGTCTTTCACATTGTAAAGGAAAAATATTGGGAGGGATAGAATGATGATTTTAAATTGTGGGTAAGACAACTGATTTTTGGAGAAAGATCATTGAATTCTGCCTCATATGAATGCCAGTTTTGCAGCAAAGTACATAACTGTGTGCTGCTGTTAAGAACTTGATAATACGTGGTTTATTATTATCATTGCTGGTTGAGATCATGAAGTGAAGTTTTACCTTTCATATTTGAAAAATACAGCTAGTATTCTTCTATGAGAAACTTGTGTTGAACAAGAAATATCCCCAATCAGGGTAGCTTAATAGCAGTTAATCTTCATTGCAACATGACAGTTACAGTAACCTGCTTATGTCACCTGGCACATTAATAAAGGCCAGTAGAAAAAAGAAGAAAGACAAAAGATTCTGTTTTCAGATGCAATTATGCTTATGTGGTAGAGGTTTGGGAATTAAGTAATGATTAGTACTGATGCTTTAAACTTTGACTGGCAGATAGAAAATTTTGCTTTAAGTCTTCATGTCTTATATGTATGCTGCTCATTTTTCTGAAGAACCTTTCCTCTTAATTTGCTTTTAAACACGTGAGAATTTTTTAGCAATTAAGTGTGGTATGAGTACTTCTGCTCACAACATTGTATTTACTAGGTTAAGCAATTGGATATGCTAGTATGTGTTCTTTCTAAACACAAACCTGTTGGAGAGTGGGAAATGGCATTTTCTGCTACGTGGACTTGTATTTGATGCTTCAGCTAAGCCTCTTCTTGAAGTAAACATGAGCACCTAAGACTATACCACATTTAGGATACATGGGTAAAATGTTTTTAAATACTGCTTCCTTGAAAACTGACTTTGCAATGCAAGCATTGTGTAAATAGCTTGTGAATTTGCTTGTTTCTGGCCGCTGTTCATTCCATGAATAAAGGAGCACTAGGGCTTGGCTTCTTATGTTTAATATCTATTTTGATATTTATGCAAAGGAATGATTGAGGAAGGCTTTCCTAGTTGGTTTGTACATAGGTTTTGAATACATTGAACCCTAACGGTTCATTCAGGTACCATGTAAGAAAAATTGTTCCTGTTCATGAAAAAGGTCACATTGAAATAATTAACTAGCTCTTAAGAAGCACTGGCACCTGTTCTTTGACTAGACACTTCCTAATTGTAGTGGCATGTATTTATTCTTGTATTTATTTATATTTTTGTTGAACTGCTAAGTATAGATCTCAACTTTAGACAATTCCGATTCCATGTGAGCAGTTAAGGACATCCCAGCTTTATTTGTCACACAGGTATTTGAGCCAGCACTTCTGCACAAATGCAGAGGGTCTGCATTTTGTTGCTCAGTTTGTTAAAATGCTGAGCAGTTTCCTGAGATCTGATTTTTTTTTTTCCCCCCCCCTGTAATTACACTTCCAACAAATAACGTAACTTCCATCTGGGTAAAGCCTTGATACCTACCTGCTATCTTTGGTTTGGAGCTACAGTCATTGTGGGTGCCGTAAGCTGTATTTTGAAGTATGCTTTGCAACGTGGATGATAATCTAGTTCAAGCACAATTAACACGTAATACTTTGTCTTTACCAGCCTCCACCAGCACAATCAAAGCAGGTGCATGAGCTATCAGTGAAGAAATGTTTGTTTACATTATTTGGACAGCAATACCCCAGGGTAGTACGGATGCAGCCATTGTGATTCTATCACAGTGGTCCTCCCTATGAGTTGCTCATCAGCGACACAGCCTAGTCCAGGTATGGCTGTTCCTCTCCTGCTGTTGGGGCCCAGCCCCATGGCACAGCACTTGGCACAGTCCCTTGGATGATGCTGCACAGACCTGTGTATCTAATTCCCACATCCACCTCAGTAGTAGACTGCACAGAGCACCATTTGTTCCATGCATGGTGCCTGGTCATATCAGAGTCTTTAAAAATAGATTATGCCATGTATGGTTGTGGTGAATCTCTGGGAAATTGTCTGAAAGTGCAGGGCATGTCACTGGGGGAAACAGGATTTGGAGCTGTCCTAGGAATGCCTTCTGATGAGCAAACTGCTCTAGAGGCCTATCAGGAGCCATATTTAGGTGTCCTGCCTTAGGAGGAGTCTCAGAATGTGTTTGGCATTTGTGTGGTGTGAACAATCAGGGAAACACATCTGTCACATCCAGTTACAGCTCAGTATAGATGCAACCACTACTTCCAAAATTCAATTGTGTTTACCAGGCTGCAAGTTATCAGAAGGGAGGGACTTGCTGGCATGGTAATGGCATGCTTGAAGTGAATTAAAGAGGTTTTATAGTTCCTGCAGTGCTCAGTGGGATGATTCAAATTGATTTGTTACTCGTGAATATAAAATTAATTTGTTTACCTTGCTAGGAGTCTAATTTAGTTCCTTGATTCAAATGAAATAATCCAATTTGCATCTGGTGATGTGGACCAGTGATTATTTTTGAAACTTAGTATGCGGATGTAGGAGTCTGGAAGGGATTGCAAATTGTTTGAAGGTAAGTCGATGGTGATAGCAATGAAATGCGTCAGGCTGGTTCATTCTACTTGCTCTGTGTGTAAGTTCTGATACTTCCACTAGTGCTGGTAGAAGCATGACTTCAGCTTTCAGCTGTCTGTGGTCAACATGCAGGTTATGCTAATGATATATTTCAAGATGCTTATTTCTGAGGGTTATGTGTAAAAGCTTTCAAAACTGACTGTTAACTGACAGCTTCTTGTTAAATAAGGGATTTGTGGGTTTTGAGCTGTAAATGGAAAGCATGACAGGTTCCAGGCCCACTAAAATAAGAAACATTTTCACATGTAGAAGACATGTCAAAATTAGTAACTTGAAGATGTAGAAAAACTGAGGTGGAATTGGTTTATAGGTAGGAGATGTGATCACTTCTGTATGAAGACCTACAAGGAAGCAAATTGAAAGTCTAAAGCTAGTAAGGATAGTAATGAAAGAAAACTGGTAAGAAGCATTACAAGGAGGAATTGCTAAAGATTGTGGTGCCAAGTAAGAAAGTCTTATTTTGCTACAGAAATATGTTTGAGACAAATTCAAATAAATTGAGACAAGTTGCTGAGAGATCTAGGCTTTAGAATAGCAAAATTATGACTAGTAGTAGTAGAGTGTTGTCTCTCAAAGTCAAAGATGATTGGAAAAGCAGCAGTTAAGCTTATCATCTGCAATTACTGATTTTTAAATACTATCACTGTTTGCCATTGAATTGCTGATCATCTCAGTGAAAACAACTGATAAATTGATTCTGTTTTCTATTCCTTCTATTCCTTTTTAGGTGCCAAAATTCTCATCTGTCTCTAGATGCCCTAGCTTTGTCTCTGTTGCCTTATACCTACGAAATACAGCCAGCAGAACAGAAATTCTTGTCATAGGCAATTATGAGATTGGAAGGAGCATACAAAATTGCACTGAATGTCAAATTAGAGTGTTTGCATTGTTTGCTTAACTCTGTTTTATGGAACTTAAGCTCAGGTGGGATCCCCAATCTGTTAATTCAGTGCTCTGCATGACAGCATTTCCTAGTGCAAACCTGTTCTTTTTGTTTCCTTCTTGCTGTGCTAGCTGTGCGTAGTGATACTTGTCAATGTTGTGATGACTAAATTGATGTAACCAAACTTCAGAACATGAAGTCTTGATTTGGACAGTCTCTCAAGTTGAGACAAAGCAAGGAGTTTGACAGAATCACAGAATCATCACTGTTGGAAAGGACCTTCAAGATCATCAAGTCCAACCGAAAGCCCTGCACTACTCTTACCCCTAAACCATCCCGCGAAGTGTCACATCTACCTGCTTTTTGAACACCTCCAGGGATGGTGACTCCACCACTTCTCTGGGCAGCCTATTCCAATACCTCACTGCTCTTTTGGTGAAGAAATGTTTCCTAATATCTAATCTAAACCTTCCCTGGCACAACTTGAACCTATTCCCCTGAGTCCTGTTGCTAGTCACAAGGGAGAAGAGGCCAACACCTGCCTCTCTACAACCTTCTTTCAGGTATCTGAAGAGAGCGATAAGGTCTCCCCTCAGCCTCCTCTTCTCCAGGCTAAACAGCCCCAGCTCCCTAAGCTTCTCCTCATAAGGCCTGTTCTCCAAACCCCTGATGAGCCTAGTTGTCCTTCTCTGCACCCTGTTTCAGTCTGTTGTCTGAAGTGCTCCTCTGGGTAGTACTTTTACCGCTGCTTTCTTAAGACACTTATATCCCACCAAACAATGTGATTAGCATGGAGGAGTCTTTTCTGTGCTTGCAGAATGCTGTTTTTTCACATCTGTGCATCAGGAACAGCACCTAAGTAGCCCCATCTGATACAACGTAATTCTCACTTTGTTTAGGCAGCATCAATCTAATTAGTTATTTGTGAGAGGCATTAACAGCCTTTCTTACAAACTAAAAATGGTTTTGTAAAGGAGGCTACTCAAGAGTTAATGAACTAATTTGAGGGTGTCTGAGAGATCTAACAAGGAAAACATGCTGGATGGGAATAGGCTTGAATTCTGGAGGTTGCAGTAGACTGGAAATCATGTCCTGTCTGGAGTCTTCCTCCTCATACTCCTCTGTGCCCCTGGAAAGGAAAGTGTTGCTGGGCTTGCTTGTAAAGCAGAACGTGGAGTCCTGGCTCACTAGCACTGTCTCTGGATCTCGGAGCAACTGTGCTGTGTGTGTTCTGCTGGTATAGATGTGCTTGCTCTTTCATTTTTCTTTTATTTTTTTTTCATTTATTTTCCTTAAAACTTGTAGGTCTTGTAATGGTTCTGAGGACTGTGGATACTGTTCCTTAGACCATATCTAGAAAATGTTGAAAAAGTCTTTTTATTTAAACTCAAGAACATTGTGGTTGCAGAAGGCAGGAAACTGTAACTTACTTGTTGCATGACTGTGTTTTAAAGTGCTATATTAAGTGATAGTTGTACTGCAGGCTGAACAGTTAAGCTGCTTTAAGTTCTCCCTTAAAATATTTGCATGAGTTCTGTAAGACACAACTTGATTGAATGGGAGATTTTAGATGTAGATTGTAAAGGAAAGATTGCCTTGGTACAGAGATTACCAAGGATCTAGGAGAATTAAAAAGAAAACCTCGTTATCAGTTGCTTTTGGACCTTTCTTAACCTTTTTTCCTAATGATATGGATGATATTATTTCTTCCTTTGATACATTATGCTGTGTAGGCTTCATTTCTCTCAATTCTGTTTGTGTTGCAAGTGTGGTGTAAAGTTGCTTTTCCATGCTGTAGGATGGAGGGAAATTAGCATTTTTAAACAATTTCCTGCCTGTTTCTTATTCCAGATGCAGCTTAGCTTAGTTTACTGACTGTAAGGGCTCTTGCAGGAATGTTAACGTGTAGTTTACTTTCAGAAGTGTCTCCTTAGCCTGTCGTTCCAGATTTTTTTGTTTACAGAATAGAACCTGACATGAAGCTGTTTTTCCATTTCTTTCTGTTGAAAACTTTCAGTGACATATCTTAAACTTGATTGTCTAGTCATAAAGATAGAAAAACTCCTCTCTTGACTTCCTTGATACGAATTTTTTGAAAGAGAAAAATCCAGGAATAAAACTTCATATCAATTTTTGCTATCACGATTACTTATTATTGTTTTGCTGTAACCTAACATGGTTTAGCTGCTCTTAAAAAGCTTATGATTTGTTGTTTCCAATCATTTTGTTTAAAAACAAATTCTATGTTAAAAGTTAATTTGGAGATACCTTTGTCCACTTGCATGCATGATACAGGGGAATAATCATGTAGATATCTGGAAAAATTCTGAAGGTGTCTGTATTCTCAAAATAACTTAAACTAAAGTGAAAAGTGTGAAGATAAAGCTAAATACATGTCCTTGGTAATATGCTTTTTATCTCATCTGACTCCCAAAGGTTTCACTTGATTCATGGTATGAAAATGAGCTTTTGAAGGTTGAGTGGAAGGACAGAAAAAGGAAAACCTTAGAGAGGTTCATCCTCTCTAAGGAAGAAGAGCTTTTGGAGGAGCTTTTGTAGTCAGCGATAATCCTTGGTATGGATGTTTCATGTAACAGTTTGGATGGTTGCCTGTGTGCAGAAATTGTGCAGCGGATGACAACTGGCAGCACTGGAGAACAGACATGTCTTGAAAACCCACAGAATTTAAGGAGTGAAAAAAAACCCCCATGTTCATGATTTTTTTTTAAATCAGGTTAACATTATACTGTACATATCCTACAGGTACCTTTTTTTCTCCTTAGCAGAATCAGCTCCGTATTTACTGACATTATACCAAAAGTGTAGGAGTTTTGTTGGTTTTTTCCGTACTCTAGATTATAAACCTTAATTTTAAGTTGTATGTATTTTGTTCCAAATATAGGAGTTTGCATCTTAACTGACAGATCCACTGCCTGCTTGAAGGAAAATGAGTGGATACTGTCATTCCAGTTTTCACTATATTCTGAGAAATGCTAATGCAACTAGAAAATTAATTTAGTTCTTCCCTAGTGATACTGTAGTGCCCCCCCCCAAAAGGTGCTTTACCTGGTGTGCAAAGCCAGTCAACACTCAGAGTTGAGGTATTTACTTTTTGAGGGTTCTGCAGAAATGAGGGCTGGGTGATAAATTTATTAAATTATATTATTTATAGTATATGAATAAATAATGTATAATATTTACAATATGATACATTTTACTATTAATTAAATATTCTTTGCACCTAGCTGTATACATCTGTGTTGCATATTAGTTTTTTTAAAGCCTAGGGTTTTAAGATATGCAAATATAGTGCAACTGTTTGCCTTCCTGCCTGAGTGGGTCTCAAATTTCAGCTAATATTAATAGGATTATTTATCCCAAAATGCAGGAGGGTTTCAGGTAGAAGTTTCCTTTTGTTAGGTACTGGAGGTCCAACTGTGAGTTAGAAATTTTTATTTTTTTTTTAAATTGACCTAGATTAGTTTTTGTTAATTCGGCTATTTGTACAAATACTGAGGAAAAGAAAGAAATCCAAAAGCCACCAAATTTTGTAAAGAGGAGGAAGAGGGGTTGCAATCATCACTGACAGCTACTTCATGGATGAACAGAGTGTAGACTGTGTGGTATGAGATGCCGTCTTTATATGGTGACAAAAATGATGCAGGCGTAAAATTGGATGACAGCGAAGTTCTGTGGCATTTCCACTGGAATGGGCACTGGTGTTTCGCTTACATGTAATTGTCTGCCATAACTATAAGTAGTAACCAGTTCAATATAGCCTTTTCCTGTAGGTTGTTTTCCAAGACTTTTATACAAACCCATTGTAGAATCATTTCCAGTAGTAAACAGCTTTTACATATTAAACAGTATCTTAGAGCATGTTGTGATTTCCCATTACACAGAATCACAGAATGTTAGTAGCTGGAAGGGACTTTGAAAGATCATCTAGTCCATCCCCGTGTGCCAGAGCAGGATTCCCTAGAGCAGGTCACACAGAAGCGCATCCAGACTGGTCTTGAATATCTCCATAGAAGAAGATTCCACTACCTCTCTGGGCAGTCTGGTCCAGTGCTCTGGCAACTGAACTGTTAAAAAATGTCTATGTGCATTCACACGGAATCTCCTGTGCTTCAGCTTATAACCAGTGCCCCTTGCCTTGTCACTAGGCTTCACTGAGATCCCATCCCCCTGGCACCCACCCTTCACATATTTAAAAGCATAGATGAGGTCACCCCTTAGTCTCCTCTTCTCCAAGCTAAAGAGCCCCATCTCCCTCAGCCTTTCCTCATAAGGAAGATGTTCCAGCCCCTTCATCATCTTGGTGGCTCTGTGCTGGACTCTTTCCAGCAGTTCCCTATCCTTCTTCAACTGAGGGGCCCCGAACTGGACACAGTATTCCAGATGTGGCATCACCAGGGTAGATAAAGGGGAAGAAGAACATCTCTTGACCTACTAACCACACCTCGGAATCCCATTGGACATCCTGGCCACAAGAGCACATTGCTAGCTCATGATCATTCTTCCATCTACCAGGACCCAAAGTCCCTTTCCCCTTCACTGCTCTCCAACAGGTCAGTCCCCAACCTATACTCATCCATGGGGGTGGTCTTTCCCAGGTGCAAGACTCGACACTTGGCCTTGTTGAATCTCATTAAATGTCTCCCTGCCCCACTCTCCAGCCTGTCTAAGTCTCACTGAATGGCAGCACAACCCTCTGGTGTGTCAGCCACTCCACCCAGTTTAGTGTCATCAGCAAACTTGCTGACAATGCACTCTGTTCCCTCATCCAGATTGTTAATGAATAGATTGAAAAGGACTGGTCCCAGTACTGACCCCTGAGGGACTCCACTAGACANACTTCCCCTTGTGACACCCATGCTGACTGCTCCCAATGATCCCCTTATCCTTGAAATTCCTGGAGACAGAGTTGAGGAGAAAGTGTTCCATCACCTTTCCAGGGGTGTTTGTGAGGCTGACTGGTCTAGAGTTACTCCACTCCTCCTTCTTGCCCTTTTTGAAGACTGGAGTGATGCTTGCCTTCCTCCAATCCCCAAGCACCTCTCCTGTTCCCCAGGACTTATTAAAGATAATGGAGAGGGGCCTGGCAATGACTTCTGCCAGCTCCCTCAGCACCCGTGGGTGCATCCCATCAGGACCCATGGATTTATGGATGTCCAGATGGCTTAGCTGCTCTCTAACCCAGTCCTCCTCAACNCTCCCTAACCCAGTCCTTTTCAACTAAGGAAAACTCCTCCATTATCCTAACATCCTCTCGGGACTGAGAGGTCTGAGGCTCATGAGCACAGTCTCTAGGAGTATAGGCAGAGATAAAGAAGGCATTCAGTAACTCCACCTTCTTTGTATGATCTGTCACCAAGGCGCCCTCCTCCTTCAGTAGTGGGCCTACCTTGCCTCTGGTATTAGTTTTTCGGGCAATGTATTTGAAGAAACCCTTCCTATTATCTTTGACCTCCCTTGCAAGGTTTAATTCCAGAGCAGCTTTAGCTTTCCTAGTTGCGTCCCTACCCGTGTGGTGAACCCCTTCTTCCATGATCTGTAGACTCTTCTTCCACTTGAGTTTGCCCAGCACTTCCCTACTTAACCATGTGGGTGTTGTGGCTCCCCTCCTCGATTTTCTACGTGCTGGGATGCTCTGATCCCCCCACTAGCTTGGAAGAAGTGATCCTTGAATGTTAACCAACTCTCTTGGGCCCCTTTATCTTCTAGTACCCCGTCCCATGAGATTTCCCCTAGCAATTTCTTGAAAAGATCAAAGTTGGCCCTACTGAAGTCNCTTCAGTAGTGGGCCTACCTTGCCTCTGGTATTAGTTTTTCGGGCAATGTATTTGAAGAAACCCTTCCTATTATCTTTGACCTCCCTTGCAAGGTTTAATTCCAGAGCAGCTTTAGCTTTCCTAGTTGCGTCCCTACCCGTGTGGTGAACCCCTTCTTCCATGATCTGTAGACTCTTCTTCCACTTGAGTTTGCCCAGCACTTCCCTACTTAACCATGTGGGTGTTGTGGCTCCCCTCCTCGATTTTCTACGTGCTGGGATGCTCTGATCCCCCCACTAGCTTGGAAGAAGTGATCCTTGAATGTTAACCAACTCTCTTGGGCCCCTTTATCTTCTAGTACCCCGTCCCATGAGATTTCCCCTAGCAATTTCTTGAAAAGATCAAAGTTGGCCCTACTGAAGTCTGGGTTTGTGATCCTTACTAGGTATTCTGTTCCTACCACACAAGGTCCTGAACCCTACCATCTCATGATTACTGCAGCCAAGGTTACCCTCAACCTCTTCCTCTTCAGCCAGACCCTCCTTGTTAGTGAGTATCAGGTCCAGCAGCGCTCCCCTGCTAGTGGGCTCATCTGCTATTTGTGTCAAGAGGTTCATTGAACTAAAGTTACTAAGTCAATTTGCATTCTAAAAATCAGCAGTGACTTAGTCTGTTTAATGTCATTGTCACTATTGTACAGTTTAAAAGCGGAGTCCAGCAGTGCTTTTTCTTACTTGTATATCCTTTAATGTTAGGAGCTGTTTCATTGATTCAGTTGGGAGTTTGCTATTATCTTCTACAGTTATTTGACATCTGATGTTTGAATAGTTGTTCAGTAATTTCAAAGTCTGATCTCTAATTAGTGGGTTTTGAATTCAAACTGTGCTCTGTATTTCTGCCATCTTTGAAGCATCTTTGCTCATGTTAGTATTAGACTAGAGCTAATGAGTGAAGAACATGGATGAAGAAGCGTAGGTACTGTAGTGTGGGCAGATGCCAAGGGGAAGGAGCAGAGTATATGTGCTGGGGTTTGAGCCTTGCCTTCTGAAAAATAGGCGGTACTGGGTATCAAAATGTCTATTATAGGTTTCCAAAAAAACCCTCCCAAGCGTTAAAGACATGGGCTACAGATTACCCTTGGAAAAGGAAAGTGGTGGAGTGGGTGAAGCTGATTAAGCCAGCTGTCCTGGCAGCTGTCCTGTGGCAAGGCCTTGTCTCCAAGGTAACCCATGACCAGTTGCTAATTTCATAGAAATGAAATTATGAGAAGATCACTAAATGATTTTCTTCTGACTTCCTGTATCTTATGTCCATTAAGAACTGTGTGATACCTAAGTTCAAACTGAGTTCAGCTGGTCAAAATGTCAGATCCTTGAAAATCTAATGTACAGGTCGTAATGATGTTTCTGGCAAAAGTAAATGTATTTTTCACTTAATCTTATAGGTTTAATGAAAGTTTCTAGGTAATTTTTCTCCCTGCATATCCTGAAAAATTGCTAGTGGTACTTGTGATGGTTTACTAACTCAGAAGTGGTTAAAGATCTAATTCTAAAAGCTGATTTTTAAGTGGGACCAATATAGTTTAGATAAAAGCTTGAATATACTGCTCTGTGCTGTATTATGTATCTGTGGAACACATTCTGTAAAGCAAGCCATTGAACTTTACAGGTGAATAGGTGCATATACATGTTAACTTCTAACTTAATATAGAAAACTTACCAAGTGTTTAGGAACAACTTTTAAGTTGATCGAAGTTGACCTTGAGAAAACTGAACTCAACGCCAAAAGGTAATGGCAAAAGCAGATCTAAGAATCTAAACGTAAACCTGGATATATCTTTGGTGTTATGGGGGAGATTTTGATCTGGTTGCTCAGCTGTACCTTCAGCTTTTTTTACTATTAGAAAAAGATTTTATTTCAGAATAGTTTCCATACAAGAAGAAGCCAATGCAATACTGCCCCACAAGCCACCCTATACAGTATTTAAAAGACTTCAGAACATTTTTAGGAATGAAAAAAATTCTGTGTTTTTCTGTTTGAGTTGTGTTTGCAGAGTGTACTGGTTCAGACTCCTGAGAAACCATTTGCTGTGTTTGGATACCATCATTGACAAATTAGTTTTGGCTACCTGCACTTTGAATCACTCTCCTCATTTCTTTTCAGGGATCTTTCATCAAGCTGCTTAGAGTAGCAAAAGCTTGCTGTAGCTTTAAAAACAAATTAGGGAGAGTATTTTTTGAGACTGTAGCAGGGCATTAAGAGAAAGCTGTGGTGTTGGTATACTGTCATTTTGAAAAGCAAAAAGGTCTTCCTGCTATCTTAAATCTGAGGATAATCACCAAGTGCCTGAGAGATCATGCAGGAGAGCCATGTTACCTGATATGGGCAGAAATTACCTTGGACCTTGGATAACAGATACTATAGAGGCTCAGAACTCACAGTATGCAAAATTACCACCTGCAAAAACACGTGTGATGTCTGCCTGAGAGGGTTTGCTGTCCTTAAGTCCGCCAGAGCATGTGCGCTGAGCATGCAGGCTGCTAGGTGGCAGGGTCTGCTGTGCCTCTGGCTGTAAAGGGCTGGGGGCAGCACGCTTTTTGTCCAGTCTCCACTGTGCATAGGGAATTTTGAGTGTGGTCGTCCTCCAGTGCTGAGCACAGGGATGTTGTCTTGGTTTTGGGTGCACATGGCATTATCTTCCTCTGAAAATCTGATACTGAAACCTGAAGGGTGGGATCTTGCTCTGTTTGCAACTTGCAGATTTAATGAAAAGGACTTCCAAGGCACTTTTTGACTTGTTTTGAGCACAGTCTTATATGTGGACTCCTTGTACATTAAAACCAGTAAGTCTGGGTAATACACTTTGGAGTTTTAAAGGTGGATCTTGCGAATTAGATAGCTTTTAGGGTATGGATTGGGGAAATAGAAATTACTGAGATTATTGGCAATGGTTAAAGTTCATGATTGCTTCTCATGGACTTTTCATTACCTGACAGATTTTTAAAGCTATCAAAGCTCACCTGAGTAGGCGGACCCATCGCACTGGAACTTATTCACAGAATCATTACGGTTGGAAAGGACCCTCAAGATCATCTAGTCCAACGGAT
>VWZX01003818.1:26971-41166 GCA_013399015.1 Galbula dea
TGGCCTTCTTAGCCACCTGGGCACACTGCTGACTCATGTTCAGCCGGCCGTCAATCAGCACCGCCAGGTCCTTCTCTGCTGGGGAGCTATCCAGCCACACCTTCCCGAGCTTGTAGCGCTGCTGGTGGTTGTTACGCCCAAAATGCAGGACTCTACATTTACCCTAATTAAAACTCATCCCATTGGCCTCTGCCCATCGATCCAGCCTGTCTAGGTCCCTCTGTAGAGCCTGCCTACCCTCAAGCAGATCGACACTCCCACCCAGCTTAGTGTCATCTGTAAACTTACTAAGGGTGCACTCTATCCCCTCATCCAAGTCATCAATAAAGATGTTGAACAGGAGAGGCCCCAGCACTGACCCCTGAGAGACACCGCTCGTGACCGGCCACCAACCGGACTTGACTCCATTGAGCACAACCCTCTGGACTTGGCCATCCAACCTTTTTGTTCTAGTGGTTGTGGAAAATAGCTCTGCTTAGAGATTTAAAACTTCTGTTGTATTTGAACACTTTGGGTATCGAAGAAGCTGTTACACAAAGTTTTAGATCTGCTTTTTGTGTTTGTGGCAGGAAGAGAGGGTAATGTGCAACAAAACCATTTTGATTCAGGAGGTTTAGTTCAATTTAGTTTATTGTCAATGAAGGTGAAGAGGAACATTGCTTTTTCCACAAAACATACGCAGGTTGTTATTCACAGAGCTGTAATTTCAGTTAAAACATGGAATGAAAAGACTGTAACTCTAGTTTTATCACAAGCAATTAAAAAAGTTTAAGTAAGCTTCATTTATCCTGTTCTGTACCTAACTAATATCTATGCCTTGTGCACATGTGCCATGCAAAGTGCTCTGGTTTGTCTTTGAGCAACACTGCGGAGTAGTCTGCAGGAATATGCAGACCATGTCTTCAAATGAATCAGTGGTGTTTAGGCGGGGCTTTTGAAGATTTTTGTGCTAACAGTGCAGGAGAGCAGCAACTCATGGCTGAACAATTGGACTTTTACTGACACTCCCACCTGCTTTAGTCTTATAGTTTTCACTAGTCTTCTATTTACTAAAATCCTAGGGTACGGTCACATTTTTATGGAGGACTAGCATGTGCATTGGCAGTCCTGGCCTGCTTTCCTACTCCTTTAGCTTTCACTGAAGCTCTTTGTTTTGCTGTGTTTGGTCTGTTCTGTATCTTTTTTTATCACTTCTTCCAACACCCAGCATAGGAGAAGAACACCATATCCTCTGGAAGATGAGCTTCAATGAGCCTTAACTCCCATCTGAGTAATATGATTCTGCTGCTGAAAGCAGCTGGTCTCAGCTGCTCTTGCTGCCTCGCATCAGAGGTACTTCTGAGAATTCACATGTAATCCTTTGTAATGAGAACAGATAAAAGCCCTTTGACTCTGAGTACCCAAAATTCCTATTTTTTTTTTTCTTCTATTTTGGTCAGGAAAATGTATTAAAAACTTATTGCTTAAAGGGGAATGAAGGCAGAGACAAAGGATATGTTTTTTTACATACTGGAAATGGCAGAAAACAAGAGAATCTGAAAACCTAAAAAGTTAAGTACAGCTTAAAGCTGTGGTACTTAATATCTTTAGGATATGGTGGAAACATTCCCTAAAGAATGCAGCAATCTCTTTGTTACTAAAAGGTAGCTAAATTTGAACTGACAACCATCTTAGTGATACTAAAATATTTTTAGATTTCTATGCAATACTTTATGTCCTGGTAACGATCATGGGGAAAATAAGTTGTGAATTCTAAAGTGGAGTAGCTTTTTTACCTTATATAATTTTTTTTTTGCTAAGCAGTTAACTTTGAACCATGTATATTATAGATACTCAGTGTTGCTATGAAAACGTTTGGTTGTGAAGCTCCGAAGAGTGGGGGTTTCACAAGACGTGTTCCTCATCTTAATGTTAGTTTTAGAGTAATTGCAATAAATCAGTCAGTTCAATTTCAGATTATGGCCTAAAATTGGTTAGAATGATCAGAATATTAAAAGGCATTTGACAAGATGGGAGTTTTGAAGTCCTACACTTTCTGCAGTGTGCAGTGTAATGAGATGAAGTTACACATGTATTAATGCTAGTCAGTTTGAAGGGATAGATGTAGGGTATGGGCTCAGGAAATGATGGGGCAAGGCTACATCTATATTGTAGATGTCTGTCTTTATCAGACTCTCCAGCTGGGTGTTGATTTTTGCCTTAGGAGGTTTGCATTTTTTGCTTGCATATGTATATTAATGCACTTATCTGCTCTGTGCAGCAACAAACATGCAGAAGTTCTTAGGAAAAATTACCATGCAAAATGAAATTTGTACCTCCCAGTGGGCACAACTGACAGATAACTTGGATGCAATGATAATATGTACAAATTAGATTCATGACTTTTACTCTCTGTCCTTCAGGGAACAACCCATCTTCAGCACCCGAGCTCATGTCTTCCAGATTGACCCAAACACTAAGAAAAACTGGGTTGCCACCAGCAAGCATGCTGTTACTGTGTCCTATTTCTATGACAGCACAAGAAATGTCTATAGGATAATCAGTTTGGATGGCTCAAAGGTAAGTGTTATTTCAGAAAACTTACTCACTTCCTGGTTTTTTTGTATCTGCTGTTTTCTAATCTGATATCCTTCATGTGTCTTCTCAGATGCTTTTGTTACCATTTTAGTAACAGATTACTGGCTTGTTAAAATGGTAACATTGCTGCATTACATGTTTTAAGTCTTTGCTTCAAAATGCCATTTTCCAAGTGTTCATATTTACTTTGGTATATTTATTGCTCAATTTAAGTGATGACCTGTTACTTAGTGTCCTGGTTTTGCTGGGGCAGAGTTATAGGCCAGCCATAATCTGCAGGCCATTAGCAGTTTCAAGCCAGTCAGGGCAGCTGACCCAAGCTGGCTCACAGGTGTGTCCTGTACCATAAACATCATACTCAGTATAAAGGGGAAAGTTTGCTGAGGATGTGGGACCTGGAAGAGGTTTCCTGCTTGGGCTTCTTTTGACTGTGCACCCCTTCCTTCAGCTGAGGACTGCTTTGTTGTTTATTGTGACCACTGTACATTCACTATGCTGAGTATAACTTTATTTACTTTATATTGGCATTGATATTAGTTTGGCTGTTTCATTAAATCCACTCTCATTTCAACCTGTGAGTGTTTTCTCCTTTTGCTGATTCCCCTTCTTTTCTCCCCTGCTGGGGAGATGTTGTAGTTTGGCACTGGATAGGGGCTAAATGTAGACAGTTATCAACAGCCTAAAAAGACATCCTCTGTGAAATGCACTAAAAAGTACAAATAGGGTTACAGTAACATCTTTTCATCTCTGCATTCAGTGATTGGCTTCAGCATTATGAAGGACATATCTTCAGTGCCCCTAATCACTTAGTAAATCCTTTGTTATGTAACTTTCCATTTTTTTTGCATAGAGAATGTGAAGATTCCTTCCTAATAGAGCTCTCCATGGTAAGCTTTCAGTAAAACTCAGTTGGTTTGGCTTAGTTTTTTTTGTTTGTTTGTTTGTTTTTTTGGTTTTGTCTTTTTCAATTAGGAAGGTTAATGTATTGAGCGGCTGTTGTAAGAAAACTTGTGTAAGAAATGAATCTGACATGGAGAAAGTACTTGACTGTTCCTTGGTTTATACCCCATGTGGGTATAAAAACAGTTATTTTAGAAACAGGTTGTCAGAAAACTGTGCAATAAGGACCTTAAAGATATACAGAGTGTAATCAGAAGTTATAATCCTTTCAGGAGAATTTAGTTTGAAACTTCTGCAGATGCATCAGTTCATAATGGTTGGAATTGAAATACTGTTGGAGCTTAGTAGTATTCACAGAGATTTTGTGACTATTTAGTGAAAGCTGGAAAATATTAGGCTGGATTTTTAAAAAGAGTGTTGCTACTTTAAATAAAGAAGGAGAATTTCTATCTTAAAGAAGTATGTTAGCAATAGATCTCGTACAAGTGATTCTTTTAGTTCTGTCAAATAACTGAAGTACCTCTTGCGTGGCTGGTTATAAATACAGACTTCGGGATTAGAATTATTTGCTGTATGAAATCAAGACTGCCAGTTGTAATGCATAGTGCCTTAGCAGATTTGCAGTGTTTCTACATTGCTTGTTCTGGTATCCACTGGGGTTCCTTTGCCTTTGTCCAAAGCTGCAATTCCTTGCAAAGTGGCTGCTGAGTTAAATTGTCAAGCAGTTGTTCACCTACTTATTTGTTAGTCTACTGCAACGTTTCCTTTACATTTACAGTAATATTGGCAAGGTATATTGATAATGCAATCTGTCACTTCAATTTCACTGTGATTGCTGCTATCCTGCTAATGTTTTTATCAAGTGTTAGATGTTTGACTAAGATCTAGGATCCCAGGCATGACTAAGACAGACCAATTGTTGTAGGCATTCACTGCTTTGAAAGAGATGAATAGCAGGGGGACCCATGGAAGAGTTTTAAAGAGGTTTTCAGCATAATTCCCAAGATATTTTTTTAATTTTTAAATGAAGCCAAATCATTTTTAGCATGTCTGCATGTATACAATATAATATGTACAAAGGGTTATATCTAAGGCATTCTTAAGTTTGGAGTGCATCTGAATATTGTCACTGTTAGAAGGCATATAGCTGGATGCCTGTAGCACTACTGGGCATTTGAGCTTTCAATGCTTTGTGTTGGTCAGTCAGAAGTGTTAAGTTCTCAAAGGAGAAAAAGCTATGCCTTTCTTCCAATTTGAATGAAACTTTTATTCAGATGATTTGTGGGATTTTAAATTTTTTTTTCATTTTACACTGAAAATGTCTGAAATACACATTGCCAGTGCCGGTGCCCAGAATCACTGGTTGAACCATACAAGTTTTGAAGCTGTTGTGCTCCTCCCTGGAAAGGAATAGATCTAATCGGGCTTTATTGTATACATTGGAGCTTGTGACGTTTACAGCACCCTGTGGGTTTGTGCAGCAGAGAAAATGACATGCTTGTTACTCAGTTACAGTAGCTCAGGTGCTGAGCAGTAAGTCAGTAAGTGATGGCAACTCACACGTGTGTTCACTTAAACTGCAGTAAGCAAAGTTTGAGAGAGAGACTTCAGATTTGAATGTTGATTACATTTCTGTCCCACTTTCTTTAGGTCAGTGGTTTTCAGTAGGATTCCTGGATAAAATTTTTCTGTCCTGATTGTCTGAAAGTCATTAAATCTTTCTTCTTGAAAACAAAAGGACATGTTTATGAGATAATCTTCACTAACTTCTGAGGGATGCTCTTGTACATTGCGCATTCTCAGTTGAATTTGCTTTTGGGAGTCTTTGGTGTATTTTGGGAGAGAGAGTTTTTTCTTTATTGCGTATCAATGGCTCTGTGAGCCAGATTTAGTCAAGGTAGGTCCTATAGAAGCACATTCTGCTTATTTTTAATACATTCTGTGTAATGGTTTCTGAAGCTACAGTGTCCTCCTAAAATAGTTTGTTCAAAAAATGAGGCATATGCTTCTAACCTGCCTCCGGATATATTCTAGGCTCATAAGATGTTTAGTGTACAGGCCATGTTTTGTTGCCACGTACGGTGTGTGAATCCCTGTTGCCCATGGCAGGGAGATCCTGATGCAAATAATCTGAAGAACTCAAGGCTGGATTTTGTGACCTCTTCAGTATCTTTGTTACCTTTTCCTACCACTCTAGAAATCAAAACAAAGCCTGACAAAAAAAATTTCGTATGCAGTATGACATGACAACATTGAGCAGTTGTTGCTAAGGCTTTTCTTTCTCATAAATTGTGTAGTCATTGCATGGCTCCGTGGAAGAATGTGTTTAATACCTCTTTCTCCTTGGTGATGGAAGGAAGCCTCATTACTTCTGCAGTAATGTTGCAGACAGACAGTGGGATTATTCCCAGAAGCCTGCTGTATTTTTCTTTCAACCTGTGGCAGTCACGTCGAAAAGAATGGAGATCAAGTAATGTGGTTCTTGCAGAATCAAAGAATGTTAGGAGCTGGAAGGGACCTCGAAATATCAGCTAGTTCAACCCCCCTGCCACCAGAGTAGGATTCCCTAGACCAGTACTAGTTAATTCTCTCTTAACTTTTTCACAGGTGCAAGATAGGAAAAAATCCCTAGTAATTTATCCTCATCTAAAACAAATGAAGACTCTGAAAAAGAATGGTTTTGCAGGCAGGAGGTTCAATGAGCCTTGCATGTGTTATTTCTGAATCAAGTCTCTCATCAGTGTTACTGCAACATAGGATTATTACATGACTGAAAAATAAACTAGTTGCACTTTGAAGTGATAACCTGTTTAATGCTAAATAGAGTTTTAAAGTAAGGTCTGTAGTGATCTTCCCTTGAAGAAGCAAAAAAATACA
The DNA here is from genome assembly GCA_013399015.1 of Galbula dea. Classification (NCBI taxonomy): domain Eukaryota; kingdom Metazoa; phylum Chordata; class Aves; order Piciformes; family Galbulidae; genus Galbula; species Galbula dea. The sequence goes on from VWZX01003818.1 coordinate 33,326, forward strand.
GTCTGTCTTAGTTATTGCCATCAATTTTAGCACAAGACAAAATCCTATTTGATCACTGCTGTGTATCTTGCAGCTGTTGAGTTTGCAGTCAGTAAAACAAACAGCTGAGACACATGCCCTGTTTTCTCATAGCTAATCTAATAGGAAGGAAAACATGAAAGCTATTTTACTATTCCAACAAAATCAGTTTTCTTCAAAAGCTAAATGTCTGTCTGTCAGATTTTTTTAAGATATTCTTGTACGTTTATACTAACAACATTCTTAGAAGTTGGTGAAATATTTGACACTTGTTATATGGGTAGCTCCACAGTGAAATGTGGTTTAGAGGAGAGTAGTACCTATGTGAGTAGACAAGACAGGCTTAATTATAAATTACAATTTAAAAAATAATTTTTTTAAGCTGAAGACATGAAGAAACTATATGTAGTATTTTCCAAAAGTAGCTGACACTGGCTGTATCTGTAACATGCTCTAGCACTGCACTTTTAAAAAGCCTATTGAATTGAGCACTGGAGAGATCTAGCATACTAGTGATTTTAATTCAGAAAGGAATGAATGCCTTGATTTCCTTGTAGAATTGGTAAATATAATTAAAGGACTTTTTTTGTATCACTTGAGTCTGAATGTAATCTTCCCAGTGAGAAACTTGGTGTCTTTGGACTAATACTGTCCACTGGAGCAGAGCCTGCTTGTTTTTCTCTGCTGGAAAATAAAGGGGAAAATCACAGCAGCTCTTTCTTAATACAATTATTTTAAAAAAAGTTTTCTTCCTACCTTTCTCCCTTGCAGGGAAGCAAATTCACAGTCACTGTTAACCAATCCTAAATGCAGACTGCTGTCAAAACAGATATCCCATTCTAGTTCATGCAGCCTGTTCTGGGTTCTGTTGTGCAGCCAGCCATGTGGTCAGCTGAAGCAGTGAGCAATCTCAGCTAAAAACTGTTTGGTTACTCCAAGTCTTTTCGCTTATCTATTTTACTTCATTAATTGCAACCAGATACGCTGCTGTCACTGCAGCAAATGCCAGTCCTGCAGGCTTTAAACCTGCCTGTTACTTGGAGGTTGTAACTCCCTGTCTTCAGAGGTCATCTTCCTCTCTGAGGCAGTTACATCCTCACAGGGCATAGTAGAGGGGCAGGCACTGATATTCTTAGTCTGCTGCATAGTGATAGGACTAGGAGAAACAGGATGAAGTTGAGTCGAGGGAGGTTCAGGTTGGAGATTAGGAAGAGGTTCTTTACTCTGAGGGTGGTGACAGCCTCCCTAGGGAAGTTGTCTCATCACCATGCCTGACAGATTTTCAGAAGCATCTAGATAACACTCTCAGGCACATGGTGTGATTCTGAGGGTGTCCTCTATGGGTTTAAGAGCTGGACTTGGTGATCGTAGTAGGTCCCTTCCAGCTCTGACAATAAATATGATAGTACATCCATGACATAAGAAGCACACTCTCAGTTCTGAAGCAAGTTCAAATTAATCAAGCAATGGATGGAACTAGGGCTTACGCAAGCTAGAAAACGTAGCTGGAGTTTGAGAAGGGAGAGAGACTTTTTTGTACACTGTCCCCAGGATATTTAAGTTCAAACATACCACTGTTGACAGCTTCCATATTAAGTGAAATTACACAGTGAAATTGCACTGGATGAAGGAATAGAGTGTTCCCTCAGCAAGTTTGCTTGAGACACAAAACCGGGAGGAGTGGTTGACACACCAGAAGGTTGTGCTGCCATCCAATGTGACCTAGACAGGCTGGAGAGTTGAGCAGAGAAAAACCTTATGAAATTAAACAAGGGCAAGTATAGGGTAATGTACCTGGGGAGGGATAAGCCCATGAACAAGAAACGTTCAAGAAAAAAAGAACTCCAGAACACCACCTTTCCAAGAAGTTCACCACCTTGTCTCACATTGTTTCTACTGTTGTATGTGGCATAGACAGCTGTTTTCTGGGAGGTCAGTTGGAGGCTGTAGGACAACTGCAATCTTGCTGGCTTTATTTGGGCTCTGAACCTCATGCCTAATGAAAGGAGAATGATGTTTGAATTACTGGTGACTTCACTGTCTAGCTGCTTCTGTGTGAAAATCTGAGGAGACATTTTGTGGACAATGAATGCTGGGTATGGTTCTCAGGCTCTGATGTTAAAGTAAATCCCATCCTTGGCCTGATAAGGCCTGTTGGTTCAGCTGGAAGTTTTCAGATATTCCAGTATTTCCCAGGAGTCATTTACAGTGGTAGCCAAAACTTGCATTTTGAGGCAAAGGTTGTCAGAGAGAACTACCTGTTTAGTATCCTCAGCTACATCCAGATCTGATCTTCTAATTAATATGACTACAAAGGAGCTGCCAAAGCCACTGCAGGAGATGCCAGTTTTGTTAAGTTCATCTGTGCTGCACCATCTCTACTTGTCTTTTGACACGTTGTGATACAATGTATTCTTCTGAACTTTCTTGCAATACTCTTCAGAGCTTCATCTGAGAACCACCATACCTCTACGGGAGCTGTTTGTGGGCTTAGCTGGTCCCTCAGTTATAGATTTTTCAGCCTTGCTCTAGAGTTCAGAGGAAATTTCATGTTGATGGTAGCTGTGCTCCAGTGTTACCTGAATCTGAGCAAATGCAAAAGGTGCTGAATAAACTCCATAACTGTTCATTTTAATAGCTGCGGTGACAGGATTGATTCCTGGTGACTCCCCGCCGGCTGTGTCTCTGAGATGATGTTCTCCTGTGAGCACCTTCCCTCCTTGGGGTGGAAAGAATCACAAGTGTAGTCTCTGAGGTCCAGGGGCGAAAAGTGATTTATTCAAACCTCCCGGGGCTTTTATNCTGCGGAAGAGACCTTCTCACAGAAGTGGTATAGTCTGATTTTGTCTTCTGGAAGATGTCAGATGTGGGAGGGCAGTATTTCAGAAAGCAGAGGTCTCTCTGATGTTGAAGTCTCTCGCTGTCACCATCCTGAGAAAATACTTTTATTCTCTACATCTGTACAGTTCCTACTATTCAAAGAATAAAAAAAAGATCTGGTTATTTACAACAGCGAAGGGTGTTTTGAACCCTGTAGGTTTTGTTGCTGCTTGGAATTTTTCTGTAGTCATTGGCTTTAACCTGCCAGAGGTAAAACAGTTTCATGGAAGCAGGAAACAAGCACACTGATGTTCAAAAGATTATTAAGTTAGTACTGTAAGACAACTGCAGTAGGATGCATACTGACAATAACCTTTGGAGCACAGTAGCTGGCACGTAAGAAAGATTCTTGCTTAATTGTTCTGCTCGCAAAGCGTGCTGTTTTCTAAGAAGTTTTAAGGATGTTTTCTTTCACATGGATGTTAATGCACCAGAGGTTCATGAAAGTTACTGTGAATTACTTCACAAATGTGGCTGGTGTTCTCGGTATCACCAGACATGAGAAGTTGTGCCTGTATTTCATTTCCAGTGCATATCTTTGGGTTTATGTTCTTGTTCATGTTGAGTGGTTGTAAACAGTACTACCAGTTCTTTAGCTAAATGGAAGCCATTGATGTCAATGTGAGACTTTATCCTGACATACTTTGTCAGCTGGACAGTTCCACGTCACACATTAGGGATATGTTAAACAAACTTTAATGTGATGGAAATACTGCTGAAATACACAGTAAAACTTTGTTTTTAGTGGAACTAGTATGTCATCTAATATTACATTTTTTGTTTATGTTAGCAGAAGTTGTGTGCTGGGGAATATGCTTCTTCCATCCTATATATAACAAGAACTGAAGAAGAAAAATGATTCTAAGAGTCTCTCTTCTGTAGTTGGTGTATGACCCTCTCAATGTTTGGCATGATTATGTGTGTATGAAGGAAAAACAGATTCTTATAATACAGAAACCTAAAAAGAAATCTTGCTTCTTGTTTTATTGTGTGTTTTCCAATGAGAATCATGTATATAATGTGAGTGGAGGGAATGCAAGAGCAAAGCTTACAGAGGAGCTTAAGAGGTGTGACACTTGTGACAGAAAAAAAGGACTTTATTTCTTCTGTTCTGATCTCATTAGCCTGTGCAGATGCTTTAAAGGATTTTAAAAAAAAATTTAAACTACTAAATGACTGCTTGGAATTGGAAACAGGTGCCACCTCACCCAGCATTTGCTCCCTTTACAGAATGTATGTGAAAACAGGATTTTGTTTAGCTGTGATTGAATTATAAAACAGTTCTCTCGTTCCCTGTGTGTGTCTCATTCAGTGTACACAGATACTTGAATACAACATGGGCATTTTCAATTGAGTAGTCTTTTAAAAAAAAATCAAAACCACAAAACCAATTTTTTTACAACTACTACTTTTTTTCAGGCAATAATAAATAGCACTATCACCCCCAACATGACATTTACTAAAACATCCCAGAAGTTTGGCCAGTGGGCAGACAGCAGGGCAAATACAGTCTATGGCTTGGGATTTTCATCTGAACATCATCTCTCAAAAGTAAGTATGACAAGTGTTCAACTAGTCAAGCAACTTAAGAATATTTGATTCCTGCTCATTTTATATTGACTCAGTGCTCACTACTGTTGTTTTTAAAAAATAATTTATAAAATAATGTTCTGTGTTATCTTTATAATGGAAGAAGACAAGACAAAGTGGAAATTTTCTTTTAACTGGTGGAATAAAGGAGGGGGGATTTAAGGTATGACAGAGTATGTTGTTTACACTTTCTAATCATTAATTTGTCATGTTTCTGTCATATTTAAAGTTGTTCTTCCTTTATAGAATATTATAGAATTTTGAAGAGTAGACAATTTAGAATTTTCTCTCTTTAAGCCACACTCACTTTTCTACTGTGTAGTGCATTGAATTACAGGTGTTTCAATATATATAGGCTTAAAGTAAAGCTAGTGGGAAATACATTCAATGTAAAAGAAAATTGTTTTCATGTTGGAATACAAAAGCTGAAATGTTTACTGAAGAAACTCTGTGCCATAGGTGAGGTTTGGGGTTTTTTTTGGCTGCTTCTGCAGGAGGGAAGTACATGTTATTCCAAGGAAATCAGTAACCTCTGTTTCTTAAATTAGTGGTACACTGAGTGCCCTTTCTGCACTGGTTATGGCTGTTGATACTGCTGTGGTAGATGAGTACACTGACCTGTACAAATCTTGTCAGATGTTCAGTTTAGTTTAAGAATATTTCTTGCATTAGGCAGAGAATGTTCATCTTTGAAGTATACAAAAGATCTGGAAACCCAGGTGCAATAAAATTAAGGTATAGTATATGTTTAAGTAAGGACAATGATTGGCTTGTTATTTAAGAAAAACCAAACCAAACCAAAGCCCAAAAAACAAACCACCATTAAAAAAAAAAATCATACCAGCCCTTTTGAGAAAGTGATTATCACTATCCAAGGATAAGCTTGGGCCTGTTAGAAAACCATTAAAATGAGAACTGGTACATCAGCTTTATTTGGGCAAGTGTTACCCTTTAAGATGTATTCCTTTCATAATCAGATACCTTTCATTTTCATTTCCATGAAGCAACACAAACACAGGAAATTCTATATGACACTAATAATGGATGTGCATTTGTGCACCTGTCATTGCATTAGTGAACTTTGAAATTTTGTTGCTTATTTAAATTGGTGTTTATATGCAAGAGGCATTTGTGTACCAATGTAGTAGTAACTTTTCTTACTATTGCAATGGATTTGGCATAAATACTAATTTAGTTTACCTTTTGCATGGACTAACCTGTTTTCTTTCATCGCAGAGTACTTCTTTGGAGGCAGAGTATCATGCTGTAGTAACACTTGTCACTCTGTTCTGGTCAGAAAATAACGTTAAGTTTATCAGAGCACTCTTTGGTCCACCTAGCACTGTAGGACATGAAATCTATTTGAGAGATCAAGGTACTACTGGATATTAATTAGTAGGGCTAGCAAATAAACTGTATTAATGGATTTTTTCAGAAAAGGGTTGCTTCTGGACGTTGCCTTAAATACTGATTGTGGAACTTCTTTTATGTATTTGATTTATTAAAGTCCTTAGGTGAACAGCCTTGTTGCATGTAATTTGTTTTATATCTGGGCCTCAGTGAAACATTGCAAGTGCCAGGGAGAAAAGACAGCCTGAGCCACAAAAAAATTGAGTCTAAACCACAACTGATTTCAACAGGTTAGTGAAGCATTAATCAGGTCAGAGAAAGTAAACTCTTGATTCTCAAATCATTGTCTGCTTAGCTTATAGTAAATGATTGACTTTTGGACTATTTGATTTTGGTCCTCCTAAACTTATTATTAGGGTAGAGTGCAGTTGCAGTAGCCACTTTCTGTACAATTATTGTGACCTAGAATTAGCAGAGTGAGAATATCTGATAGAAAAATAATGATACTTCAAACAACTTCACATACAAACAACATAGAATAAAATTATTTAAACATTTCTTTATCTTCATTAGACTTTTTCTAAGTATACTAGATCACAAATCCACCTCAAGATTGTTCCATCGGAAGTCAGTGATGCCTGAAAGATCATTCCTATTTTGCAGTACTATATTCATTTCACAGGATCAGGATTTGGTAGCAGCATCCCTCTTGGTGCTGTAGAAGGAGGAACACAATGTCCCATGATTTTCAGAAAAAATTGAGATTACTTCCTGTTTCACAATATAGATTTGTGCTTTTGATAATATCTTAGTGTATGAAAGATATCCTCCTTTTCAGGTTGTTGTCTGTTTTACCCGTTTGAATTAGTTGACCTGATTTATTTCACATAACTTAGGAGTATGCTAAAAGGCAAAAGTGCCACCACAGATACTCGTAAGATCCTCTTGTAGCCTTCCTGCACAATTTTTCATCTTTTCCTTAAAATGTTGATCCTCCAGAGAACCTTTCCTTTCATACCATGAGATCTCATCTTTGTTGTTCAGGAATTTTATCAAGAGATGGCTATTATCCATCACCTCCCTCAAGGACTTCTAGTAAATTTGTGAAAATTTCTAACATTAGGCTTGTTGGCTCTTTCTTAAAATGTTATCTATTAGTCTCTTTATTACATTTTTTTTTACAGTTTCTACTGCTGTGATAGAGAAAATATTTACTGTCTTGTATGTATTCAGCCATTTACTCTAAACCTCAGCATCATGTTTTCCATTTACCAACCCTCTAGTCTTAAACCTAGTTTAAATAAAAGGTTACCCATTATATTTTAAGGTCTGTATATGAGTCTTAAATATCATCTAGTACTGGTGATCTCATGCCAATTTCATCACCTATTTTAAAATGTTTATTTCACAGAATCACAGAATGTTAGGAGTTGGAAGGGACCTCGAAAGATCATCTAGTCCAAGCCCCTAGACCAGCAGGATCCCCTAGATTAGGTCACACAGAAGCGCGTCCAGATGGGTTTTGAATATCTCCATAGCAGGACACTCCACAACCTCTCTGGGCAGTCTGTTCCAGTTCTCTTGCACCTGAACTGGGAAAAAATTTCCGTGTATTCATACGGAACCTCCTATGCTTCAGCTTACAGCCAGTGCCCCTTGTCTTGTCACTGGGCTTCACTGGGAAAAGCCTGACACCATCCTCCTGACACACACCCTTCAGGTAGTTAAAAACATAGATGACCCCTAAGCCTCCTCTTCTCCAAGCTAAAGAACCCCATCACCCTCAGCCTTTCCTCATAAGGAAGATGTTCCAGCCCCTTAATAATCTTGGTGGCTCTGTGCTGGACTCTTTCCAGCAGTTCCCTATCCTTCTTCAACTGAGGGGCCCAGAACTGGACACAATATTCCAGGTGCCTCCTCACCAGGGTGAAGTGAAGGGGGAGAAGAACCTCTCTCAACCTACAGACTACTCCCCTTCTAATACACCCCAGAATCCCATTGGC
>VWZX01003840.1:7577-38332 GCA_013399015.1 Galbula dea
GTCCTTCCAGCCAATTTCTTATCCATTGAACAGTCCACTCATCAAATCCGCATCTCACTAGTTTTGAGATGAGGATGTCATGAGGAACCGTATCGAAGGCCTTACAAAAATCCAAGTAGACAACATCAGTCGGTCTCCCTTCATTAACCGCTGCAGTCACTCCATCATAGAAGGCCACCAGATTGGTCAGGCATGACTTGCCCTCAGTGAATCCATGTTGGCTACTCAGTATCACCTCTTTTTCTTGTATGTGCCTTAACATCACTTCCATTACTATGTGCTCCATGACCTTCCCAGGCACAGAGGTGATGCTCACTGGTCTGTAGTTCCCTGGGTCATCTTTTTTACCCTTTTTAAAAATAGGGGTGATGTTACCCTTCCTCCAGACCCCCTGGACTTCACCTGACCTCCATGACTTACTGAATATGATGCTGATAGATCATACAATGTGAAGCTCATATCCCATTTCCATGGGTTACAGGTTACAGGTAGAGAAAGCCTCAGGTAGAGATTTGAAATCTGGTTAAAAGTAAAGAAACAACCAACCAACCAAAATTTATTTTTTTTATACTAATCATAGTGCTGGTAACAACAGCAAGCAGATCTCCACCGCTCTCCCAAGTGTTTTATAGTAATTCCTTCATGTGTTGAGAATTTTCCTATCTACCAAAAGAATCACAGAATGACTGAATGTTAGGAGTTGGAAGGGACCTCAAAAGATCATCTAGTCTAAACTCTCTGCCAGAGCAGGGTGCCCTAGACCAGATCACACAGAAGCGTGGCCAGATGGGTTTTGCGTATCTCCAGAGATGGAGACTCTACTACCTCTCTGGGCAGTCTGTGCCAGTGCTCTGGCACCCTCACTGTGAAAAAATTTCTACGTGTATTCACACGGAACCTCCGATGCTTCAGCTTACAACCATTGACCCTTCTCTTGTCCCTGGGCTTCACTGAGAAGAGCCTGACCCCAACCTCCTGACACCCACTCTTCACATATTTAAAAGCATAGCTGATGTTATCCCTCAGTCTCCTCTTCTCCAAGCTGAAGAGACCCAGCTCCCTCAGCCTTTCCTCAAAAGGAAGATCTTCCAGCCCCTTCATCATCTTTGTGGCTCTGCGCTGGACTCTTTCAAGCAGTTCCCTATCTTTCGTCACCTGAAGGGCCCAGAGCTGGACACAATATTCTGAATGCGGCCTCACCAGGGTAGACTAAAGTGAAAGAAGAACCTCACTTGACCTACTAACCACACCCCTTCTAATCCACCCCAGAATCCCATTGGCCCTCCTGGCCACAAGAGCACACTGCTGGCTCATGGTCATCCTTCCATCCACCAGGACCCCCACAACCCTTTCCCCTTCACTGCTCTTCCAACAGGTCACTCCCTAACCTATACTCATCCTTGGGTTGGTGTTTCCCAGGTGCAAAACTCAACACTTTGCCTTATTGAATCTCATTAAATTTCTCCCTGCCCAACTCTCCAGCCTGTCTAAGTCACACTGAATGGCAGCAGAACCCTCTGGTGTGTCAGCCACTCCACCAAGTTTAGTGTCATCAGCAAACTTGCTGACTGTGCTCATTCTTCCCTCACCCAGGTCATCAATGAATATATTGAAAAATACTGGTCCCAGTACCGACCCCTGAGGGACTCCACTAGACACAGGCCTCCAACTAGACTCCATCCCATTCGCCATGACTCTATGACTTCTGTCCTTCAACCATTTCACAATCCACCTCACTACCTGATCACCCAGACCACACTTCCCCAGTTTAGCTGTGAGGATGCTGTGGGAGACAGTGCCAAATATGTTACGGAAATCAAGATAAACCACATCCACTGCTCTACCATCATCTATCCACCTGCTTTTGTTCTCTTAATAGGTTGGTCAAACATGACTTCCCATTTGTAAACCCATGCTGACTGCTCCTAATGACCCCCTTATCCTTTATATGCCTAGAGACAGAGTCGAGGATAAGACTTCGAATATAACCCTAAAAAAATTTGGGCTGATAAATAACTGTCCTCATCTATGGACCATAAAGCCCCGTGCAAAATCATCAGTAGCTGCTTACAAGAAGAGAAACCCAAGGAGCACAGCTTGTTGGCTCATGGTTGCCCATATGGGGCAGGAACATGCAACTAGAATTTTTTACTCTTACTCCTAAGCAAGAACGTACTCTTGATCTTCCTCATTTCCCTGGATGAGATTGAGAAGAGGTTGGTGTTTGCTTTTTTCCCTGCTTTTTTTTGGTTTGTTTGTTTCAATTTGGTTTGGGATTTTTTTTGTGTGTGGTTTTTTGTTTTGGTTCAGGTTTTTTTTGTTTGTTTGTTTTAATTAAATGAGAACTGCTAGATTTGGCAGGGTTTATTGGAGACACCTTGTGAAATGGTGCTGAGCAATATTTTTCTGACGTACCTCAGGGTCCATTGCTGAACTGTTACGGCTTATGAAGTGCTGCCAATGCACTTGAGACCTGGTCTTCAATGGCTCTGGTCCCAGGGTCCTGCATAGCTTTGCCAGTGTCCTAGTCTCTTGATGCTTCATTATGTTTCGGCTTCCAGATAGAAACTCTGAAAACCACCATGACCTGCCTGCTGTCTTGTGTCTCCCACTGCACCTTTCTGCTGCCACACTGCAGTCTTGAATTGCTACATTTTTAATATCATGATACAAGGTCTACTCATCCCTCAGCCCTTCTTCTGAGCTTCACCCCCTCTTTGTCCAGTTGTAATGGTTTGACCCAGGCTTTTCCTGGTAACCAGTTTGTAACCAGGGAAGTGATCATGTTTACGCAGTATTCCACAAGCTTTTACGTAACTGAGGGTATAAATACAGAGGGGGAGAGGCCCTCATTCTCTCTTCCCTTCCGGTGGATCTGAGGATGCAGGTTCTCTGCTATTGGTCTCACCCGTGCGGAGGAGTCAAGCCTTGCAGGCCTTGTAGGCCTTGAGAGGCAGCTGTTGCTGGTGTCAGTGAGTGCGACTCTGCTATCTTAAGGAGAGTAGTAAGATTCTGTTTTTATTAGTTCTATCCTGGGTTTCGAGTGTACATACCTGTTTTAGTTTCCTTTTTCCCCTTTTTCCCCTTTTTTCCTTCCCTTTTCCCTTTCCCTTGGGGGGTTCCTTCTACTGTGTACATAGTATTTTAATTGTATATAACTGCTATATATATAAATATAAATACTTTTGATGTAGTTCGGGTTGTTTCTGGCTCTTTAGTTTCTCTCATAGTTTTTTTTCTAAAACTCTGAGAGGGAAGGAGGGGGGAAAAGCTTTCACTGTGAGTTTGGGCATTTGGCAGGGAGCCAGGTCCAAACCATCACACCAGTCCTCATACCTCCCTGCTTTTCTGATCTTTAATCTCTGCTTTGTTTCCTCTGTTTCTTTTCATAAGATAGGAGCCAGCAAAAGTTTAGTAGGGAATAAAAATATTTAACAGCAAAGGTAATTAATGACTATGACACTCATCAGCTGGGGTCATTTTCTCTGTTTTGTCATCTTCAGACAAGACTGGATGTTTTTCCAACTGGGGTTAACCACTGACAACTTTCATGTGGAATCCCTGCAGGAATCTGGAATGAAACTTGATCTCCATGTTGTACCAAAATCAAACAGGAAGTTTCCTTTAGGCCATATAAATCTATGGTTCTAAGAAGCCTTTTCCACTCGTAGTCAAAGATAGAATGCTTCTCCCTACCTTTAATGTGGGAGATTTCAAAAAGGGGTAGAATATCCCCTTTGCCAGTGTGAAAGTCCTTCTGGAATGCAATTGTTCACACTTGGGAGCAACCACAGGGTCTCTATGGGCATAAGAGAGGTTCTTCATGGCTTCCTAGAGTCATCATCACATGAGAAGAAAATGAAGCTGCCACAACAACAGATATGAGGAACATGAACATGCCAAGACAACATATATAGGGCCAAAGGGAGGGTGGGGCCTGAAAGCATCCACTGCTCGATGGCATTCAAAGAGCCAGCAGATCCAGATGCTCACTGTTCTTGGAAAGTGGTGTCTGGAGGATTGAATTTCCAAGTGCACCAGTAAAGGAATTCTTTCAGTTTTGATTTACTTACATCATATTTTACACCCTGGGGTAACAATTTGGTCTCCACCGACATTCTCATTTTAATGATTTCTGTCATGCCTTCCTAATTACTGTTGCCCAAACTTGTCTTTTTCTCTCTCTTTTCTGTTAAACATTTTCCTGGACTCTGTATTTCTCTAGTTTAAAGCCTTCACATGCCTTATTAAACTGTGTCTTGTGGGACAACAATGAGTATTCCTGAAATTAGGACTGTGTTTTATCATCACCCATTGACAGAGGTAGAGTTAGTCATGTGTGAACAGCTTGATGAACAGCTCTTCCAACATTGACTACTTGCCTTAGTAGCCTTAATACTGTCATTTTACTAGAGTTTTCTTCTTACCTTGTACACAAACTAGTCACATTTAAATTATCTGCATAACTAAGAGGGGAACTATGACCAGAACCATTGAGACCAGCACATAGATGCATTTACATCCTCTGACTTTTAGCATACCTACACAGTGAAAAACATACACACATGTTGTGGAAAGGTGATAGACCCCGTGCAGTCTCTGTACTGCAAGAGAAGCAAGCTCCAGGGTCCTGCAGAAGTTTATGTTCAGACTGTGGCACACTGTGTCTCTGTGCAAGACTTCCTTGATCAGCCTGCTGTGAGAATTGGAGTCACTGCCTTCAAGGAGTGTCTAAGTGTAATTTTTCTCTGAGTAAGCAATGATTACTGCTATGGCCCTGCCATTTCACTGGGAATTGGCAGCATGGCCCAGTAGAAACATTCTGTCTATAAAAGAAGTGCATAGGAAGAGGCTACATGTATCAGCTGGACATTGAGAGGACAACTAGCGAGACTGGAGAGAGAAGAGCAGAATGGTGAAGAACTGTGAAGGTGAAATCACTAAGTCTGAATACAAAAGTGTAGCCAAGGCAGAGCCTGAGGAGAAACCCAAGGAGCTGCTGAAATGATTGGTGTGATGGCTCAGGCCATGGGTTTAGACATGTGTGGGAAGGAGAAGTGTGGTCTGCACTTGGCCATAGTAGAGCTGCATCAGGGTGCGGACAAAATAAAAGCTAGAGATTTGAATGAATAATTGTAAGAGGAAATGAAAGATTTTGGTCTAGTCTGGATACATGCAACAGGAGAAAAGTTGAAGACAAAAAAGCGTCCCAATTTAAATGACTTTTTTTCAGTGAGAAGTCAGGGTTGTTTCTCAGGCAGTCTTACACACTACAGCAAGCAGTCTTTCAATGGAAAATAACAGACATATTTTAGCCATTTTACACACAAGACTGGTGTTTGCTGTAGCGTACATTCCCTGCTGCTCTTTGTCAACCAGGAGGCAGAAGTCTCTGAATTGGAAAGGTCAAAGACTTCATGACCACAGTGTTGTTTTGTTGACATGTGCTGGTGCTAGTGATTCTCTGCATGGTCACAGGTAACAGAAACCAGGTGAAAAGTTTGTGGCTGATCTTGCTTTCCTCCCTAACTCTCCTGTGGCTGTACCTACGCTGTCCTGCCAGTAATGGCCAATGGAGATAACTTTGCAGTGGAAATGCACAGGAGAATTCAGAGACAAAAGGGAAGGAACAAAAGTCATATTTTGAAATGCTGCTCTGCTGAATCACTCAATTTAGGCCAACTGTTTACAGGTGGTTCAACACTGAGACAAGAGCAGCAAACGAAGTATTTTCTGTTCTTGTAGAAAAAACTATTTCCCGTGGTGTTTTTCTCCATAGAATATTTTTAGGTTTGTCTAAAGTAGGACTTCTTGACAATTTCTTGACAACCTGGGGCTAGACTCTGTTACAGCAATTTACTTGGGACCTGCATAGTAGATACATTTTAAAAGGTCCTATAATGGTGGAATATCTTTCTGGGGCCAGACAGAATTGTCCCCCCAGGCTACCAGTTGGAGAACTCTAGCTGGGTTAAAAAAACCCCAAAACAGAGGGCAAATGCTATGTTTCTACATGTTGAGTTTTGGGAAATGTTTAAGTAGAAAGGGAAAGAATTTTCTTACTTCCAAAGATAAAAAAATCCCTCATTTTCCTTTAGGGGAAAGTAATTTTTTTTCAGTAGACTTTCTGAACAAAAAATTATCAGCGCCAGCTTCAGTGGACTTACAAAAACAAACGAGAGGTCTGATTTTCTGTAATATCCTCACATTTTACACTGCTTTAAAGTTGAAGGTCAGTAGGGCGGAAGGTTTCAAAGAACCGTGTGACACACTTGTGGTAATTAATTTCTGTTATTTCTACCCTTCTGGAGGTGGTGCAACATGGTCAATATGTTTAAGACCAATAGTCACAGCAGGCACTTAGCTGTAAAGGAAAGTAAGTTAAAGTCAGAGAAAAATGAGGCTTGACCTTTGGGACCCAAAACTGTCTGGACTTAGGTATTTGTGTCTCAGAAGCTAATATTAAGCAATTAAGATCACTAGAAATATCTATTTCCTGCTTTTGCTTGCATGTGCACTTGAGTTGACACATTCACAGAATCACAGAATCATTATGGTTGGAAAGGACCCTCAAGATCATCTAGTCCAACCGATAGCTCTACACTACTCTTATCCCTAAATCATCCCCTGAAGAAACACGTCTATCCTCTTCTTAAAAACCTCCAGGGATGGTGACTCCACCACCTCCCTGGCCAGCCTATTCCAATATCTCAACACTCTTTCAGTAAAGAAATTCTTCCTAATATCTAATCTAAACTTACCCTGAAACAACTTCAGCTCATTCCCTCTAGTCCTGTCACTAGTCACAAGGGAGAAGAGGCCAACACCCGCCTCCCTAGAATGACCTTTCAAGTAGCTGAAGAGAGCAATAAGGCCTCCCCTCAGCCTCCTCTTCTCCAGGCTAAACAACCCCAGCTCCCTAAGCCTCTCCTCATAAGGCCTGTTCTCCAGACCCCTGATTAGCTTAGTTGCCCTTCTCTGCACCCTCTCCAGTACCTCAATGTCCTTCCTATACTGTGGTGCCCAAAACTGCACACACTACTCAAGGGCACCTTCCTCCTTTTAGGCTGGAAGATCCCATCATTAGTTTTGAAGTGCATGTCATCAAACACACTGATTTTCTGTTTCTCTCAGTATGACTCAATGTTAGGAAAAATTTATCCTCAGATCCCTCAATTCCTGCTCATGTGTCAATTGTAATCTCAGTGTGCCTTGGAAGCAGCAACAAAGCCAGCCCTACAGAGTTTCTGTACCTTTTCCTTGGGTACAGAAATCTTGTAGCCAGAAACCCTTGGAATTAAAAGGAGATAACATTAATAGCTGTCCAGAAGTTACTCTCCCTTACTGGGCTTGGCTCGCACTTTATTTCACCATTTACCTTTCGTCTTCCCATTTGTCAATCTATAGAGAACCAGGCACATTAGTCCCCTAAATATTTGTTATAGGAATGACAATTTCATTGCCAAAGGTCCAATTCTAACTCGTGGATATCCTTGAAGCATTAGTTTTCAATGCCACATAGATCTGTCCTGTCTGCTCATCTTATAAGCCTTTATATGTTTAAAACTCTAAAAAGCAGGGGAGGTCTGGAGAGAATGGGGCTAATTCATGATTTCTTATTTGCATTTCCCAACTGCCTCTGCAGACCAATCTCTCTGACCTTCATTCCTGTATTGCTTGAGAATTCAACAACCCAATGACTACTGGTGAAGGGGAATGTTGTGTCCCCTTATATTAGGGACAATTTTTATTCAATTAAAGGGGAAAATAGCTTGTTCAGACCTCTGTAGATTGGCAGGAAGTGCTATGCATAGAGAAGAGACATGAAATTCTTGGAAGCACTGTCTGACATGCACTATAGCTAACGAAGGATGACATAAGAGTTTTGGTATGTGTGCTTGTCTAGAAGAGGAAAGGGGAAAGCAACATGGAAAGGAAGTATAGTGCAGAGACTGAAAGTGGCTTTAAAATTAAATGAAACTCCAATAAGTCTTGACTCCAGAAGCTTGTCTGAGAGACAGAGCCCAGACCAGCTGCAAGTAACAGGAAAAGAAAAGCAACAGTTTGTCCCATTGCAATTCTCAGAGAGCATCTGCAAAGAGAGTAGGGTGGTAGAGAATCATAAGTTACAAATCCCAGTGGTGGGCACATGGATGAGGGAGATCCTGTGTCCACCAGGTGGAATGGGATTCACATGTAGCAGGATCCCCATGCCACTGCACTGCCAGAAGGGACCTTGCTCAAAAACACCTTTTCAAACTGTGGGATCCCACTGAGATGCCATGCACACGTCATTACATGGCTGTTGGCTGGCTGAACCTTTTCGTTGTGGGTACAGCTCAGGGTGTGTCTAGCTGGTGGCTCACAGACAGCTGAGGCTGTGGTTTTGTCATGTGCCATCTGGCTGGGCTGATCCAGTAGCAAGGGAAGAACTATGTAAGCATGGTGCAGCTTTTAAACCCAACCTCTTATGGCTTGATAGCTGAAGCACAGGTTTAGCTCTGTATATCTGCACTTGTCAAGGTGCTGGTTCAGGTCCTGTAGGCTCAGAGCATGGTTGTCTATGGCCTATCAAGCATCACCCCCCAAGAAGACCAGGCTCCAGCTGATGTTCAGCCTTTGTCCCCTTGCAGTCTGATACATCACAGCTTCTGAAAAACTGTCACGGAATATCACAGAATCACAGAATCAATCACAGAATCACAGAATCACTATGGTTGGAAAGGACCCTCAAGATCATCTAGTCCAACCGATAGCTCTACACTACTCTTATCCCTAAATCATCCCCTGAAGAAACACATCTATCCTCTTCTTAAAAACCTCCAGGGATGGTGACTCCACCACCTCCCTGGGCAGCCTATTCCAATATCTCACCACTCTTTCAGTAAAGAAATTCTTCCTAATATCTAATCTAAACCTACCCTGGCTCAGCTTAAGCCCATTCCCTCTAGTCCTGTCACTAGTCACAAAGAAGAAGAGGCCAACACCCGCCTCCCTAGAATGACCTTTCAAGTAGCTGAAGAGAGCAATAAGGTCTCCCCCTCAGACTCCTCTTCTCCAGGCTAAACAACTCCAGCTCCCTAAGCCTCTCCTCATAAGGCCTGTTTTCCAGACCCCTGACTAGCTTAGTTGCCCTTCTCTGCACCCTCTCCAGTACCTCAATGTCCTTCCTATACTGTGGTGCCCAAAACTGCACACAGTACTCAAGGTGTGGCCTCACCAGTGCCATGTACAGTGGCAAGATCACCTCCCTGCTCCTGCTGGTCACACTATTCCTGATACAAGGCAGGATGCCATTGGCCTTCTTAGCCACCTGGGCACACTGCTGGCTCATGTTCAACCGGCTGTCAATCAGCACCCCCAGGTCCTTCTCTGCTGGGGAGCTCTCCAGCCACTCCTCCCCGAGCCTGTAGCGCTGCCGGCGGTTGTTATGACCAAAATGCAGGATTCTACACAGCTCTGTCTTCCCTTCAACCCCATGACCTCTTTTTCCTTTTTCGGAGATACAGAATTTCCCCCTCTGCTACATGCTCCCACTGCGCGTAAACCCCAGCCCTCTCCATTTTGCTTCATATGCTTTAGTTTCTTTTGTGCCCTACCTACCTCCACTTCCAAGAAGTAATATTTTCCTCCCCACCACCAACAGAAGCAGAACCTTGTTGCTGGAGAGATATCAAACTTTCACCTCTAAGCAGTACAGACAACTCTGAGCATGAGAAAATTAGGAGAGAATGAGGGAAAGGAAAAGTATCGACAGGAGTAAATTGAAAGAAATCATAAAGCTAAAGCAGAAAGAAAGCAGTTTGAAAGGTAAAGTATTCAGAGAAAGCCCTTTCCTGGATGAATCTAGTTGTTTTGTTATCTTTACCCACCAAAGCATTTACTTTGGTTTGTCGCCCGATCCACAAACACTTTCGAGGAGATGACATTACCGAAAGGCAGGAACATCTGCATCAGTTCTGCATCCCCAAACTCCTGGGGCAGATGGTAGATAAACAGGTTACAGCCCTCTGGTCCTACCAAGAGAAAAAGAAGACCCATCAATGAAGAGAAACAGGATATGAGAAAAGCACATGGTGGAGATTTACTCTGGCATCCCTTCTCTCTGACCAGTGAGAAGTAAATTCTAGGAATTAGTCTGTAGATTCTCAGAGGAATGGACAAAGCAGAAGACTAGGAGCTCAGGAAGTCACCTAAAGGCTATACTAGCTTTGTTAATCTTCCCAGGACAGACACCAGGATAAAATCTAGAAACCAAGGGGTGCAGCAGCACATGTGGTCATGGAAAGACAGAATGGAGGGATAAGAACAAAAAGAATGAAAGACAGTGCTTCATAGTTCTAATTGCTCCTCATAATCTTATTTAATCTGTACAGTTTTAGGTGACACATACTAACCCTTGTCTCTTCTCAGTGTCTGAATGCAGAATTTTCACTATCCTTCTTGTATCTCTGTAAGGACTACGACAACAACAAGAAAGATAACAAACACCCAAACTTGTTTTGTAGAATTTTACTTTGAAGCCCTCAGCTCAACTCAGCCTGAAGACTCCCCCAGAACTTGACAGTTTGCCTGTGTCCCTCATTCTAAAGGGATTCTGCAAGAGAAATTATAGATGAATTTTATTTCAAATTACTAGATAAGAAGAATTCCTTTTTTTTTTGCCCCTGTACTGTAACATATATTCTTATAGGCTTCAGAGGGTGCTTGAAGAAATATCCAGAGAGTCTTTAGCTGGAATATACACTTTTGTTAAAATGGAGACTCTCAAAAAATGTTCTGTTGAAATTGCATATTGGAGCAGAAGATGGAGTGTTGGAGAATCTACTTCTAGTAAAATAGCCTAGAATGAAACTTTTCAATGTGACTTCTTATATAAGAATAAGTATGTTATGTTTGAGCAAAAATCAAAAGGGAACAGGTGTGTCCAAGTAATTTTGCTGAAAACATTAAACTTTTAAAACCCTTAGAGTGTACACTAGCAGAAAACAGTATAGTTTGAGAAGTCAGGGATTGCTTATTTCATGGTCTTATTTCCAAAGGTATTTACAGCTGCTGCCTAGGTCTGCATTGACCTCAGCCACTGACTCCAGGCCTGCTTTGTTCAGGTGTATTGAGATGAATGGAATAAAGTCTGTACTCCTTGCTACAAGTGTAAGAAGACAGAGGGAAGGAGGGTTTCCTCCTTCTCCTCAGTCCATATGCCTACAACCCTGTGACCTGACTCAGCCAGCTTTTCTCTATTTATGTCTGGGCTACAATGTGGGGAACAGAAGGATTTTTTTTAATACTCTTGTTTTCTTTATCAGGGCATAATTATGGTGGTGTAAGAAAGCAAATCACAACTTTGCCTTTCCTGTTAGGGACAGGAGTTTGCCTAGACGCTCCCACCTTTCATTAGCCATTGTTCATACCTCTGGCTGGCAGGAGAAGCACAGCGAAGTCAGGATTCTGACAGATGCCCATTTAAAGCTCATTAAAATTCGTGGGCCTCAGCGTGATGGAAATCACAGCCTCTCCACATTTCCTTTTGGATAAATGGAAAATGAAGCCCTAATGAATATTTGCTAAGCACAATTTTCCTCACTAATTTGCTAAAAGGACTGTCGTGAAGGAACACCTGATCCTTTGCATCTTGTGCATTTCCTAAAGGTCATGAGAATGGTAACAGTTTCTTCGTAATGGGGGGGCAGCGGTATGGTGGAATAATTAACTAATTAGGCACCCGGTCATCTGCTTAGCTAAATTACTTTTGAACTTCAGTGGCCCACAGTCAGACTCCCCTATTTCATGCCAAGCTTTTCCATCTTCCCTTCACCTTACTTCTGCCTCTTCTTTTGTCTCCTTACTGAGCAACTATTCCTTCTTCAGTCTTTGCTGTGATTTATTTCCACACAATGTGGAGTTACTGGCATGATGAACAAGATATGAAACAGTCTGAAAGTGTTAAACAAACCTTGATCCCCTTAGCTGTCTGTTAGAATTGAGAAAACTCTGCCTAGGAGAAGACCAGGGTCCAGAATAGCAAGGGAAAAAATATTCATCCCTTCATCTGAATGTGCCCCAGAGCACTTCTGCTGTGGGATTGAGATCCACATTATAATAGAAGAGATAAAATCTTGTCTTTGCTGCAATTAGTGGCAAAATTCCCACTGACATCACCAGATCCAGCAGTTTGCTCCATAAAACTGGCAAATTCTTTCAAAAATACCAGCTGCATTTCCTGAGGTCTTGAATGTGTTGTGCACAAGTAGGGATTCTGCCTGCATGGGCTGAGAAACACTTATTAAGGCATAAGGCAGACCAGGAGGCATACACCACGTGTAGAGGTGCTCAAAGAGAGAGCAAACAACCCTTAGTTCACCTTGAAATCAGCTTTGCCTCACACTGCTCAGAGACCAAGAGGAAGACACCAGGGAGGATAAGAAAAAACAAAGACCATCCCTAAAGCCCATTTCAGCTCTGAAATGTGGCTGGGGAACCTATGCTACAGCTTTCCCTACCAACTCAGACATTCAAGGCCAAACTCACTCTGTTTGCTATTACAGAGGGTTTTTGCTAATTTCTGGTGCTGAAAATTGCCTGTTACTGGGAACAAATCTGGAGTAATTTGATTTGCTTTACTATTCTTACGTATGAAAATTCTACCATTAGAATTTAACAAACCGTTTCTTGTTAAATCCATCCATCTCTAAGTTATCTATCACAGTTAGACTCCTTGGTAAACAATTCACAAAGCAAGATCTATCTGCCTCAGCCCTTCTACATAGTTGGGTTTTTTTCTTTGTTTATTGGGGATTTTTCCTTGTTTGTTTCATTTTTGTCTTTGTTTGTTTCTTCATTTTATTTTTTTGCCTGATTCAAATTAATCTTGGCATTCCATGGAAGATTATGTGTTTATGTGTATGTTTGCCTTTTTCTATATGTATGTATATTTTTAAGAAATCAAAAGCATGAGCTATTCAGCTCAGAATGCTATCAGAGCTAAGTTAGTTCTCAGTGCACATATAAAATGAGTTTTAAAGAACTTTGTCAGGACCACTGGAGCAACAGGGAGATCACATATGGCATAGCAAAACCTGAGTGAAAACTATCTTATTGTAGAGAAAGGTCTTCTTTCAGACTGAGTTAATGGACTATCAGAGAGCAGTATACTTGGCAGTTCAGGGCTGAATGTGGTACTGAAATTATTTACTACACACTCTACTTTGGCTTTCAGAAAGATTGTAGGTCAGCTCGAAATCTAACCCTCATGACATATTATGAGAAGAGAAGCGAGGTTCATTTCTACCTTGACATCTACCATGGCTTTGATTTTATGACTTATAGCTATTTCTGTTCATTAATACACAAGAAACACAGCCTCAATTTAGAAGAAGGGGAAGAAAATTTTAAAAAACCCACACAGTTTATGAATAGTCTTTGGTTGCAGGGAGACCATGCTGGGTAATGGAAAAAAAAACCAAACCAAAACATAACTGAGGGCACAAAAGCACAAGGTAGAGAACTCTGTGATGGGTCCGTGTTGGCTTGGCATGGCTGGACCTGAGTTGCTAAGGCATTGCTCTGTCCATACTCCTCACCCTGTAACTCACTCATTGTTATTTTTTTAACATGGGGACAGCTGCCAACCCAACCTTTCTCTGAGTGTCCACTGTCAGCATGAGTAAACTCTGTACACTTGTGCTGAGGTTATCCATCTATCTATCTATCTATTTATCTATCTATCTATCTATCACTGCCTCCCCAACACTGGGAGTCAGTGTCATGAGGAAAGTTTATGACTAGTGTCGTCTTTCAACATCAAATAAAAGCTGGCTGTCCCTAAGGTTGTATGAAATTAGCCTGCAGCCCCTTTGGTCAGCTGCACACCTCATCTCTACAGCAAATACTCAGGGACTGTAATTTCATCATCTCTTCTGTATCTTCTTGCCATTCAGTCATTATGTTTGTGCCTGTTTGAAAACAAGGCTGATGAAAGCCACAAGCCCACACCACTTTATTTCATAAGTTTACTTTTGTGTTTCAGAAACTATGTCAAGATGAGTAATACCATACAAATTCAAAACTACCCCCAAGTTTTGCCTGTTTGACACAGCCTAGATCAAGATTTCATGTCTAGCTCTGATTGGTTTGGATCTGTTCTAACCTATGCACCTCATCAGCTGCCAGCAGCCTCACTGCTTATGTGGAAGCAATGACTAATCTTTACAGGAAGACTGTAGCAGCCAAGTGGCTCTGGGCTTGTTATCCAACTGGGATCTGAGAGCAGAGAGTTAGCATTGTTATTAACAATGTGATCATCAACGTTATTGTTGTGGTAGGGCTGGTTCATTAACGAATCAATGTTTGTGCACATCCTTGCAAACATCAAGTACTCTTCTCAGCACTGAACTTTATTATTATTAGAGTTCCCTCTTGCTGTGTTTTTATTAAAGTTTAGAGATGCTTAAAGGTCTTCAGCCTCTTCTAAAAGGGAGGGTCATGCCTTAGAGATTCTCCCTCTAAGAAGTAGGTAAGAAAGCTTCCTGCTATGTACTGGTGGTTCATCTGATATATGCAACCTTCAAC
This sequence comes from Galbula dea, assembly GCA_013399015.1. Lineage (NCBI taxonomy): Eukaryota > Metazoa > Chordata > Aves > Piciformes > Galbulidae > Galbula > Galbula dea. The sequence continues at coordinate 22,149 of VWZX01003840.1, forward strand.
CATCCTTAATACCAGCTTCTTAGAGTAAGGACCAAGGAGTTATCAGATAATTTGTTCACTGGATGACACTGTAAGCCCACAAAGATATATCATGCCTTGCAAACATAAGGGTCTTTAGGCAGTGGGTCTTCAAATTGTTCACATCAGCTATCCCTTGCTTCTGATGATTCCTGGCAGAATGCTATACTAAGCAATGATCTGCTCGCCATTTTGTCCTATGCTTAATCTAGCCCCAGTAAGTAGTAAAAAGCAAAGTCCTTCAGCATGTGGGAAACATCTCTGTAATGATACATTAGGTCTGTGCATCTGTTCTCACAGCAGGGACTTGTACTAGAGCTAATCAGGAGCTGGAAGTTGTGTTCCCCAGGAAATTCTGACACTGGAAAAAATTAATTCCAAATTAGTTCAAAATGCCAACATTTCTAATTTTCCTACAAAATGAGATTTCTCCCTCAAAGTGGTTCTAGGCCATTAGAATGTTTTAGTTTGATAGTGTAATCTTGATTCATTTTGCTCTGTTACATTATATTAAAATATTAAATGTCATTCTATATATATAATAACATATAACGGAATTATTTTTGAATTTTGATTATTTTTGAATAATCTATTAGAGGATAAAGTTGAAAAGTAATTATTTAAATTGAAGGTCCCTACGCTAAGCTGAAGCACCTGTTTTAAATATCTCATTTAGGCAATTAGTCCACTCTTCTTACTAGAAGGGACCAGCGGATTTTTTGGAGGACTAGTTGGACTACCTCCAAGTGGGAGGCCTGGAGACACACCATCTATAACGCTGCGGATGCTTTTGAGAAAGCTCGCAGGATCACCCTTGAGGAGAAAAGACAATGCAGAAAGAATCGTGCCTTGCTGAACACACCATCTAAGGAGCCTTTCTGCTGTGCCTTTTGCAACTGCTCATGCCTATCTCGTATTGGCCTTTTTAGCCACCAACGCTCTTGCAACAAATGTGTGTAGAGCCCTTCCCAAATCTACGTTCGCGAAGCGTAGCCATGATGAGTTGGACTACCTGTGTGGGCTAGCTCTGAGTGTTACACTTCTCACCACTGGCTGTAAAGGGAACATTACACAACATGTTACCTCCCAAAGCATTTACTTGCAACAGTGAGACATTCAGCTTTCTTTACTTTTCATGTCTCCAGTAAAGCCATCCAAACCTGCAGACTAGATAACCCAGGCTCCTTTTATAGTCAATGTAAAGAAATAGGTACTTAGATTACATAAAAATTGTCCTCTAGAAGGGCTGATTTCTGTTTCCAGATTATAAGAAAAGGCTGAAAGGATTTATAAACTCCTCTAATAAGAGGTCCTTGTTCTCTAAATAAGCAGGTGTCTGAGATCATATTAGTGGCTTCTAATGAAGGCCAACAGTGTTTTGTTTCCTATTAAATTCTTTATTCCAATGCAATTGCATTTTCATGTGTATTCTTGTTGCTTGTCTTGAACATAGACCCCCACTGGACACTGTTGCCTATACTGCTAGAAGGTCTTTCCAGGGCCTATGCAGATCAGCGTGCTCCCCTACCTTGGGACTGAGGAGATATCAACAATGATTCCTAGTGAGGATGTTCCTGCATACTGCTGTAAGTGCCAAGGATGCCATGCCACATATGAAAATGGAGAAAAGGCTCAGTGACCTGGGGGTTCAAAGCAGTTGGGCATTTAATGGATACCCTCTAAGTGTATCCATCCAAAACTAGGAGGAGTGGCTGTGCTGTCATCCAGTGTGACCTGTGTAGGCTGTAGAGCTGGGCACAGAAAAGCCTTATGAAATTCAACAAGTGCAAGTGTAGAGCCATGCACCTGGGGAGGAATAACCCCATGTAGCAGTACAAGTCAGGGACTGATATGCTGGAAAGCAGCTCTGTGGAAAGAGACCTGGGAGTCCTGGTGGACAACAGGATGACCATGAGCCAGCAAAGTATCCTTGTGGCCAAAAAGGCCAGTGGCATCCTGGGGTGCATCAAGAAAAGTCTTTTCCTCAGGTCAAGGGATGTTCTCCTCCTCTACTCTGCCCTGGTGAGGCCTCATCTGAAGTACTGTGTCCAATTCTGGTCTACTCTGCTCAAGAAGGACAGGGAACTTCTGGAGAGTGTACAGAAAAGGGCTACAAAAATTATTAGGGGACCAGAACATCTCTCTTATGGGGAAGGGCTGAGAGAGCTGGGGCTGTTTAGCCTGGAGAAGAAAAGATTGAGGGGGGATCTTATCAGCACTTGCAAATACTGAAAGGGTGGGTGTCAGGAGGATGGGCCTATTATTTTTTTCAGTGGTGCTCAGTGACAGGATAAGAGGTAATGAGCACAAACTGGAACATAGAAGTTCCATCTAAACATATGGAGGAATTTCTTTACTTTGTGGATGGTAGAGTACTGGAACAAGCTGTGCAGATTAGTGTTAGATTCTCCATCACTGGAGACATTCAAAGCCTGCCCGGATGCTATCCCATGCAACTTGCTCTAGGTGAACCTGCTCTGACAGGGGGATTGGATGAGCTGAACTCCAGAGATCCCTTCCAACCCTAACATTCTGAGATTCTGTAATTTGGTATGAGGAGGGGAATCAACGTGGTGGGCATCGCATGCTGGGACTAAAAGGAAGACCACCCATTTACTCACCTTCTCTCTGTTGCTGTGGGATCATGGGAGGTGGCTGTGGGAAAGCTTGGCTAATCTGGCCATAAGCAGCAGGATAAGCAGCTGTAGGGTAGAGAAAGGGAGAAAAGAAAGAGTGATAGATTTCAGTGCATGGAAGCAAGGAAATTTCAATCCAAAACATCATGCCAAGCTAGAGGTAGCTTTCCCCCGCATTTGGTTTTGTGAAAGGCCATCTCATGCACCTTGAGACTTGGCAGAAGAACCGTGGTCATGCTGCAGGAGGTGCTGCATGATCCTGAGCCCTAAGGTGCCGCCCTCCCTTCAGCTTCTCCTGCAGTAACACTGGAGACAGCCACATGCTGTAGATGGGGGTCTTTGCCGAGATGTCTTCCAGCAGAGATGTGTAACCATCCCAGGTGGCACCACAAATGCATTAATTCAGAAGCTCTATCAGTTGATGCCCATGCTGACAGCCACATGCAGAGCGCCTGAACACTTTTCTTGTGTAATCTCTCTTGCACTCTGATTAATTCACCTGCTCACAAAAACAGTTCATGTGTGTTTCCTCCTTTACCCTAACCTCTGTATGCTCACTTACTGTATATACACAGTTGCATATACACTCTTGGATATACATTTTCTTTCATGCCCATAGAGACATTCTTTCTCTCATACAAACTCAGTGAAACAGTGCGCAGCAATTAAACAATTTTTCCTGCCTCAGCTCCCCCACCAAGAAGACAAGGGGAGCCATTCACTACCACAGATGGTAGATGATGTGCCTTGCTGTTAAAAATACAGAGTACAGGTTGCCGGCAAGCCCAGAGAGAGGGGGGTAAGGGCCACGTGTGTGTAGAGGGGTTAATTAACAGCTCAAAGGTTTGAGCTGCTTCCAATCTATCAAACCTCACAAGCAATAAATGACAATAACTAAAACACCAGCAAATGAAGCCCTACATGGAGAATTAAATTAAGTTTCCAGATACAGTGCTGACATGAGATAATAGCCATTCCTCAGCGGGAGCCCATGATTGCTCCAGTTACAACAGAAAATAACGACTTTGGGGTGGCAGCTTCCTTGCAACATTGGCCATGGACACCTCCTGAGGGAAGGCTGAACATGGTGGGGTTGTGGTCTTTCCTATGTCACTTCGGTTCGTGTCAGTCCATCAACTGCAAAGGAGCTGCTGAGTATAAATGGTGACAAGAAGGGAGGCTCATCCATTGGGAACCACAGAGAAAGCTGCTGGGAAGCCAGGAGTATGTCTGTGCAGCTCCTAAGCAAGCCTCGAAATAACTAGCTGGGGTATGATCAGCGCAGTCATACTCTAAAATACGGGTATATGCAGAGGTAACAGCATTGGCTCTGTGGTGTCTGTTTGCCCATCTCCCCTCCTTACTGCAGCACTCAGGAAAGCTGTTATATAAAGTGGTCTCCAAATCACTGCACTTGTGTTCTGTTCTAAGCAGATTGGACTTGGTCCAGCCAATGAAGCTGCATTGAGGTACAGGTCAATGGACATGCTTAAAGGCCTTAGAGAAAAGAAAGTGTTATTTGGAGAATGTGTTAATACTAACGACCTGCGTACTGCTGCACTCCAGCGTAGGCTTGCTGCAAGGGGTCTGCTGCAGTGGGGCTCTGTGCTGTGGAGACACAAGAAAACAAAAGGAATTAAGGTGTCAGAAAATGACAAGTGCTCTTCTTTCTGCTTTCCTTATCAATATGTACTGTGAGACAGACAGACACAATCTCTGAGGGCCCTAGTAAAGGAGGAGCTCTCTCATCCTATGGACAGGACGACACGGAGCCCTCCATGATGGCCAGAAGGGCTCTATCCACCAGCTGTTACCTTCTGAGACTTTGGAGAAGAGAGGAAACAAACCCCTCCCTTCCTTTTCCAGGCTTAAATTATGGAGCTCCCCTCTGATCATGCAGATTTTTGGCATTGCAGCATCAACTCCAAACAACTCTCATCTTAAGCCAAGACTAATCCTGTGCTAGGTGCTGTGCAAACTCAGATCTCAGTAACAATTACAGTCATATAAAACTTTCAATCAGAGCAGAAAACAACAGGGGCATAGCAGGAAGAAGGAGAAGTAAAAAAAGCAGTGGCTCCTACTATCCTGACACCCCTTTGAAGGACTGTGTTACTGCCAGGCAGTCCCTGGTGAGTGAGGAGATGATGGTTGCAGGGGAGGGGGACACCACTTATCTGCTCCAGGGAGGATGCTGTGAATCTCTGAGTAAAGCATGCAGTCCCTTGCTGGCTTCAAAGTACTTTTTCTTTACAAGTGTGCATTTCTCCTCCTTCAAACTGTTTATTTTTGTGAAACTTTGAAGTCCAGCTCAAATCCAACAAAGCTAGTTAAGGTATATTTTTGCTGGAGTTTTTTTTGTTTGGTTGGTTGGTTTGAGTTTTGGGTTTTCTTACATTTTTTCCTCTTTGACTGATAGGGATAGAAAAAGAGAGGGAGAAAAACCTGTTGGATGACTCTTTTTTTATCTACAGTAATAAAATATTTAAGGAAAACCTTGGCTGAACCTGTAGACCGAATGTCACCTTTGTCCTAATATTTCACTTCTTATTAAGAGTTTAATTTGTATTTATTGATGCTGCACAATTCCACCCTTACACAGTCCTTCCAACTTCTTACTTGTAGGATGATCCCTTGGGGATCTGCCACTTTCCCTCTTCCATCCCACCTTCAAACTGTTCAAAACTCTTTTTCTCTAAGACCAGAATGTTGAGCATATTGCTCTAAAAGAAAACTGAATGTCTATGAAATATTGAGTGATATACCAGTTCTCACACCCCTTTCAGAGAATCACAGAATCATAATAACTTAAGCCTACAAAATCACAGAGTTCTGTCAGGTAGAACATATCTCCTGAGGAAGGTGTGGTAAAATGTGGTAAAATGAGCAAATCTTTATAAGATAGCTGTGGGTTTGTAGTCTGCAGTAAAAGAGATCATCTAGTGTGTCTGCCCCAAAGGCAACTTCCCTTCCTTAGTTGCACTCATCTGTTTATAGAGCTAGAAGACAAAATTATTTCCACTGCTCAGGACACACACTCACAGCATTTCCTTCCTCTCCAGATGAAGCTGGACTCAGGCATGCTCATTCTCTCTCTGACATGCTGACAACTAGCAATGACTGCCTCTTCATTCATACAGGAGAAGTCACTAAGCAGTACCTGTTTTACAATACTCCTTTTCTTTATTCCTTGCTGTAGCTGGGTACACGTAGGAATTGGCCAACCTCACAGCTATAGCTGAGTTTATGACCTGAACAGCTTGTTCTCCTTACCCCATCTATGGATATCTTGCCTGTCTTTGGAGACATATACCACCCATCATAACTAAGCCTTTCTGCTTAGGAAATATATACAGAAAATCATGTTTCACCTTTAAGATTAAATATTAAAACTGGACAGATGCTCTATTCAGAGGGTTTGGGACAACAGCCCTGTAAATACAGCCTTTTAACCTCCCACATATTTAATATTTTCCTGAGTCTTATTGACTTGTCAGTAAAGGTAGTGTCTAACTGGATGTTTCTTTTTCAGAAGGTTGCCTTGTGTACCAGATCACGCAGGAAAATTCTTCATGACTCACAGCACATGCATTCCAGAGGGAAGACTCTCCCCAGGTTTCAGTCAGCTTTGCTCCAAGCTGGGAATCATTTATGCACAGATAAAAAAGATACAAGGTGGCTGGTCTAACACACAGGACACTAATTCTGACCCAACCATGCCTGGGTGTTCTTGGAAAGGACTGAGTCAAAAGTACTGACTTAAGAACAAGTGCTATGAGGAGAGGCTGAGGCAGCTGGGGTAATTTAGCCTGGAGAAGAGAAGACTCAGGGGTGACTTCATCACTCTCTACAACTACCTAAAAGGAGGTTGTAGCCAGGTGGGGGTTGGTCTCTTCTCTCAGGCAACCAGCAGTAGGACAAGAGGGCATGGGCTTAAGTTCTGCCAGGGGAGGTTTAGGTTAGATATTAGGAAGAAATTTTTTTACAGAGGGAGTAATCAGGCAATGGAATGGTCTGCCCAGGGAGGTGGTGGAATCACCGTCCCTGGAGGTTTTTAAGATGAGTTTGGATGTGGCACTCAGTGCCATGGTCTAATAATCACACTAGTGTTTGATCAAGGGTTGGACTTGATGATCTTGGAGGTCTCTTCCAATCCAGACGATTCTGTGATTCTATTCCTTGATGGTAGGACTAGACAGCATGGAAGCAGCCCCTGGTTTGGGGTTCTGTGTTTTACCCTACCTTGACTATCTGAAAAAAAGCAGCTGTGGTGAGTCACTGCAGGAATTTAACGTGGCAGTTCGTAAAACCAAAAGTGATGACCTTTGCTTACTGAAGAAAGTATCTTCTTTAACTTAAAGAGTGCGTTTACTCAGCAAATGAAGATGTGACTTCAGTACACTGGATGTGTCCGTACTGCCCAACATGGCCTATAAAGATGCAGGGTTACAGGCTCTAGGGCCATCTTGGTGACCTGGCACCAAGTCAAGGTACCCTGGACAGCCATAAGCATATCTTCATGCAGTTGCTGAGTCTGCGAGATGAATTAAACCTAATGTAGGGCATTACTTCCTGTAGTCCCAGCTGTACGTGGATGAAGCTAATGGACGGTATCTATCCAGAAATCTCAAGATATGGATCGGGCATTTGAGGAAGATGTGGTCATATTGTATTCAGTAACGTGATAGCCCTCCTACACACTAATAACCCATGAAAAGTTCAGCAAGGGCTCAGGTGTAAGAGGGGCTCATGATCCAGAGCCCATGTGCCCCAGAGGTTACACATGACTGTAGGCTAGAGCACATCACGTGCTAAAATTCAAAGTTATGGGGCAACATGAATCATCTCTGTGTATCATGACATAGAGGAAGGTTGCTTTATTCCTCCATAAGATACTCATAAGTTAATATGATGTTCACCCCTGTGGCTCACTATGGCCTAGAAACAAAATAGCTGAATAAGAACTGGTAGGAGCTATAGGGACATAGGAGACAGTAGATGAAAGGCATGGATATCATGAAGCACCTGGGGCTTTTGAAGCAGAACTAGCACATCTCTAACTTGTAACATCCTCAAAAGACCTTGAATGTGCTTCTGACTGTCTATCCAAGTGTGCCACTAGATAACATTTGAAATAGCTTTCCTCGTGGTCAGACTCATGGAGATCTTACATCCAACATACAGACATCCAAGAGATTAAACATGATGTTATACATGAACTGAGGATCACCTGGTCAAGTGAAAGAAGCAGAGAGGCTCCTGAGAGGCCAGAGGAAAATTATCAATCATGTCAGCCCTGCTGAAATCCATGTAACTTTGTTGCTTTGCGGAAGCTGATGATCTGGCCTTGCCAGGGCAAACTGAATGTGTGCTATGAAAACAGATACTAACAGTAACTTAATTTGGCAGCTAAGGGCAAGAACCTTATCCCTGGTCATTGCATCTATATTAATCTGATCATTTCCATATGTCCATGGGAAAAAACCTGCTCAGGTACAATTGTCTCTTTGCAAGACAATCCCGGCCAAACTGCCACAAGGTGACCACGGCAGATAACCTTGCATAAACCTGGAGACATAAAACAAGCCAATGACCTACTAGATGGCCGTAAATATAAATTTAACAAAGGCAGCACTTATTCATTAGGCAGAAGTCAAGAAATGACTCCCAAGTCCTTCAAAGAAAGTAGATTCATTAATGTCACTTTCCAAATCCTCTGCCTGATGCCAAAAACGAAGGATGATTTCCCAAGTCAGCATGAAATATCAGTGCTTTAAAATTATCACCAGGAAACTTTCTTACTACTGATATATCTCTAGACTGAAATCCAACTTTTTAAAGGGGTATTCAGCTGGTGTTAAGCCTGACATTTAGCTCCTGTCAGAGAATGAAAGGATGGAGATGGCAGATGAAACATGATGTAAAAAATAAATAAAATCAGTTTGAATTATGATCTATAAAGAATCCCTCCTGAGATATCAGTAACCCACCTACGGTGTCTGGCCATGACGAGCTGTTACATGGGTGCCCCAGATAAAAATAGTTTAGGGGACAGAGGGCTGTACTCTGCTGTGACATTCAGAGATGTAAATCAAGAGGAGCTACACTCAGACCATTGGTAGTGGTGGGGAAGAAGGATGATAGTTACTGCCTGAACCATCAACAGGGGACTCCACTGAGTTATGGAACAGTGTCTCTGTCCCAGCTCAGGAAAAGACAATTAAGGAAATCTCTTCTCTGAATTGGGAGGGGAGGAGGAGGGTGGATGGAGGCAGGGAGAACACGATGCTTCTAGGAGACAAATCAGAGTCTAGCAAGTTTTGGGCTCTGAAGACACTCCGGGGTTTTATTTTGGTGGAAGAAGTCAGCAAACCTTACACCTGTATGATATCCTCTGCACCCTGTTTCAGGTTGCCTATGCATTTCCTGACATTCATGCTTTATTCCATTTATTTCACTCTATTTTGCAGCACTGATCATGGCACAGGTCTACAAAAACATGTTATCATTTGGATCCACAGCTTTGTGTTCTGCCCCATCTATTCATTCTTTTTGCTGTCCCAGAGGTATTTTACATGTCTTTCAACAGCTGCAACTTAGCCACTATCACCGCTAGGAGGGTGGGTAGGGGAGGCAGATGATAAGAGAGAGGCAGCACAGTTCAGTCAGTGGGGGAAGGAAAGGATAATAATGGTAGCAAAAAAAATATTTGTAAAAGCCAGGATTCAAATAAGTAAATAAATAAATAAATAGAGTGAGAAGGCTCTATTCACCTTCTCCTTAAATCCAATTTAAATCACTCTCTACAGCCCTAATCTATATCCATGATTATATCATTTCGTACAACAAGCTTGTGAGAGGTCTTAAGAAATTTATGTAGATTAAAATTCATGGGTACCATAGTACATATTCCATATTATTAAGATTGATTAGGACAGCTGATGCTGTGATTAAAAAAGCCAGCTTTTACTGTTGTAATTAATTAGGTATTCAGACACAACAATAACTGCAATAACAGAAAGAATGTGCTGATCCAGCAGAAAACAGGTTGATCTTTTGTTTTATAGTCTCATTTCACCATTTAGGGGCTGGACCCCACTCACTCAAAGACATGCTGTCCCAGTTTCTTCCCCTATATGCTAAAGAAGCCAAGAAATCCAGGGTGTTTGTACCCACTGCTCCATCCTATAAGTTGGAAAATCTCTTTCTGTAGTATCCACAGGTATTGTACATGATTGTTTGGGACTATTAATGGGTCTACTGTAAAATTTGTTCATCCTTAGAAATTAGGGTTGTCTGTATTATTTTCTTAACAATCACCTCCAAGCCCAACCCCTAATCAAGCCCCTGCTGAGATGAGTGCTATGCAAAAATATGATAGATGTTGTGTCAGGCAATTAAGATCTTCATTGGACAAAACAAGAAAGACACAGAAGAATCAAAAATGCAGAGAAATGAAGGTGGATGGCCAAGGTGAAAAACTAATTCAGCTGCAGAGCCAGGACAAGAATTCCCTCCTTTTGCCTAAGATTGTAAACATGTAAGTCAGGGTCAGGTTTTAAAAGATATTAAGGCAATGTAACTCTCTATTTTAGGGGAGCTTAGCTTAGATCACTTTTAAAAATAAAGTTCAAGGTCTTAACTCACTTCGGTTTCTCTGGAAACATCAGCACAGAGCCTGATTTGCATTTGCACCTTCTTCTAGAACAGAGAAGCAAATAGTCTGGCTCTGCAAAAACTCCACAGCTGCCTTAAACAACCTCATTCATTGTGGCTGCAGCATGATCGTTGGAAGTACATGGCATCAATGGCATCATCAAAGTAGCTTAGACTACAATTGAAGATGACAACTTGTTATTATATTTTTAATGAATGCATTCCTTCATTTATTTATTTTACCAGTTAAGAGTTGTTTATGATACATGGCAGATTATTACAAATGGGTCAAATAAATGCTTCCTAGTCATAATGATGTTTCAGGTGCTCACTGTTGCAGTTTTGGAAGTGCTGTTACAAAATGCGAATGGCAAAGCTCTCACACAGAGATTTAGGTGGACAAACACAACACAGCTAAAGTTTTCCCATAGTAAGTAACTTGTCCTTAGGGCTGCTGAGCATGGTACATCTTTAGGGCATAGCATATGCCTGGACTGAATGCTGTAGGGTGTTTCTTGTATCCTGGTCCTTCTACAGGTACAAATAGGTCTCTTTTTTTCTGTTCTTCTCGTTTACTTCCTCTCTAAACTCTCCTTGTCTAGAATGTGGCAGGACTGAAACATCAGGGTGGGCACTAAGGTGGAGGAAATCAGTCCCATTCTCTGCCTGCACAAGTGAATCCCTGATCTTGAATGTTGCCACTGTATGGTGTCTGTCATGGTCAGGACTGATCCTGGATTGACGGGTCCAGAGCAGCAGCATGCCCATCAGTAGTGCTGCTAGCTAACTGACAAGCTAATAGATAAGGTTGACATAGTAGCATGCTGGCAATTCTTCCAATAAAAACTTAGCTTGGGTAATGATAAAAATTACAGATGGAGTTTAAAACCTGCCTCTGCTGGCAATGGGTGAAATTGGTTACTGCCTGATAGCTTTTGCTGAGCCAAAGAAAATCAATTGATGGTCTCATTTCAGTTCCTAAGATGTGAGTTTCTACAGCACAGAAATTCACCCATGGGGGACACATTTACTGGCAGACTCAAAAGTCACTTGGAAACAAGTGGGCATAAAGGCTTGGCTGGCAATTTTGTCCTGAGAGCTAGTCCTCACTACAGTGGGCTGGACCCCAAACAGAGTATGTGGAGCTTGCTGTCTTGCTAGCTGAAATGTACCCACAGTATAACCAAAGAGGAGGAGGGGGACCAACTCTGTGTTTGCAGAGTGAAGAAATAGAGCTAGTCCTGGCAGTGGTGGGCAGTCAGAAAGAGAACTACTGTGTGTCTGAGAATAGAAAATGAGACCAAATGTTTTTAATGTATTATGAACAACTGAGGGAACTTTGCTTTTATCTTCTTCAGCAAGGTAAGCCCAGACCAAATGTTCTTAAGAACTCAGCATTCTGGAAAGTATTCCCCAGCTACAGTTTTACAAAGCTGCTGTACCACTGGATCCATCTCTGGCTTTGGTCAAGCTGGACCAGATGAATGAGTTTATTTGGGAGCTGTTGGATGTTTGGNTGTCTCTTCAAGTTCCTTCACTTCACCGATGCTTCCAAAACAAATCCCTTCTCCCTTCTTTTTCACTGCCAATCTTTATCCCCATTTTCTCATCTTTCCCTCCCCTTCTTTTCCCAAGGAGGCTTTATTTTTGGGCTGAGCATTTTATCCAGTCCCTCACAATGCAATCCAGCAGGGCAGCACTTGTTCCTGGAGAGCGGAGTGGTGATGATGTGAAACACAGGAGAAGCCAGTGCAGATGGTCTTCACTGTTACTGTGCATCACACACTATTTTGAAAGAGACACTGGGGTTTGGGTGGATAAGAAGCTTTGGCAGAAGAACATTATCCCTGTTAGTTTGCCTAATGTGAAAATGGCAAATGCTCTTGGGCTGATGTAAAATGACTCACAAGATCATGGCACAACAGATTACGTTCTTTGTCCCTGCGACACGTTGTGACATATTGCCTTGTTCAGTAGCTCTGCAAGCTGAAAGACTAAAGGGCAGGCATTAGTGCACAAAAAGGTCAGCTTCCAAAGGGTCTTAGACTAATAGAAGGGGAAATATTTACTCCCTTGTTATTCTGTCGATGCCAAGAAGTGAACTGTGAGGCATTATATCCTGGCTGAGATTGGAGGGGGTGAGAGTATGCCTTGCAAAGAGTATGTATGCAAGGAGCAGTTTCTAGTGCTACTGCATGGATCCTTAGCCTAACCAGAGCCAAAGGAAAAGCTAATCCCTGCATGTACTGGGGCTGTAATGATAGACCTGGCAAGTAGGGATGTTCAACCTACTCTTGCCTTTGCCCCAGTGCCATAAATAGTTCAGTTGTCTGACTCAAATGATACAATCCATGTATGTTCGTGCTTCAGAAAAAGGGAATCTTAAGAAAATAAAGTGTGGGGAAAGACAAAAAAAAAAGAAAAAAAGAGTGAAGCTATGCAGTAAATACAATTACATGATAAGGATCTGTTTTTACAGTGTTAAGACTGGAGTTTTGGAGTGTTTTTGATGAAATGTCATAAATATTATAGCTAAACACAAACGTGGACATATAGACAAACTGTACAATACATGGGAATTATTTGAGTCTGAATAATGTGGATGCCATGCCTCTACAGATTTTGGTTCTCCTGTTTAGCTATATCCAGGCAACAAAACTCACTCCACTACATGATACAATGTTGTGAGACCACATTTAATTTTTTTTTTTTTTTTGTGGAGTATAGAAGAGTATCTGAGAGCAAAATTCAGCCTTTAAACACTCTATGGCAATTCAGAATCATATCAAGACTATGGTTACATACATAGTAGTGCAGGTCTTTTAGACACTTTCAGAATGAGAGATATACCATAAAATAAAGTTGTTTGGAAGATACTGACTTTGGATAGGGACTGTCATGTTCTTTTCTTCTCTATAATATTAGTGCAATTTCATGCTTAGCTTTAACATTTAGTATCTACTCTTGCATTTAAAAACACAGACATGCAGAACCACGGGACAGTGCCAGTAACAAATGCTAGACATGAACGTGTGAAAAACCCCATAATGAGCAACAATGGAATAAGCTGCCAAGTAACGAATATTTTTTTCTAACCCCAAGGAAGCAGTGGGCAGCTTATACCATAAAGTGTGAAGGGTTGTGTCCTTTCTATACTTTTATCCAGTGTAATATGGCTGTGGCTGTTCTCATTGCCTATATAAATAACTAATCTGCCTTTTATTTATTTTTTTTTTCCTTGCGCAGGGACTTACTGTGAATTGATGGCTAAGAAAGTGTCTCCAAAACTCAGACAGAATCAGATTTAGGTCGCGGATTTGTATATAATCATGGATGAAATTTCTAACTGAAAGCTTTCTTTACTTACGGGGCCAGTTTGAGACAGTAACAAGAGCTCAAGTCATTAAGATCATCCAGAAAGATCATGTTTTCTCTGATATCTATAGAAATGGATCATGGAATATTAGCCAAAAAGAGCTAGATAAAACAGAAAAATTATAGATAGAGAAGTGTATGAATAAATGGAGAGATGATAGACTAACAAATGGATAGATGATTAGATGTACAGTTGAACAGATGCCTACATTTATATAGCCTTAAAGACAAGGTGGTTTCTTGGTGCTGTGGTTGAGCTCACTGAGCATACTAAGGGCAATACACTTGGTATTTCTGGGCTTTCCCTAGCTGCATTCACAGGGTAGCTTTTTTTCAGTGATACTGTCTAAACTGTAACTAGGTGAGATTTTTCTATGTTATGTGACATTTTTCCTTGTAGCTCATAAAGTCCCCTGTGATGTTGAATCTTCCGAGTTTTTAGGGTTGGCTAAGGTTGAAAGATTTTTTTTCTTAGGGTTTTAGCAGGCTTTTGAGATGGAGCATCTGACTCAGTGTTTGATTTCTTAACAGACTAGACTAGTTTATGAATGCCTCAGGGTAAAATACTCCTTTGCCATCTGGTGGCTAGGATCAATTAGTAACATTTACTTAAATTTATATTGTTATGATTGTTATTATTATTTTGCATACAACAGTAGCAAGGAATGAGCTATCTCAAAACTTGTGGATGCTGAAAAAATGTAGATTATATTAAGGACATGTAATATCCTGAGTTCGTGGTGGTTACAGCCTCAGATTGTCCATGTATTTGTAAGTACAGGTATAGAGGCGAGTCTGTATCCTTTAACTTTCCTTGTTCATCTGTGACTGACAGGGCTTGCAAAAACACTCCATTAGGACTCATATCTTTTGAGCTAGTTGCAGTCTGAATCTTAGCAGCAGTTCTCTAGTGGTGTGCCACAAAAGGGTGAAGCTGAGCCTGTCCTGTGGCTGTATTAAAGGAGCTTCAGCCTCTAGGCTTTGTAAGGTAACAGGATTTTGATGCATTTTAGAGACCAACAGTAGCTGTTTGCACACGTCTTCTAAGATATGCATTTGGGTCAGCAGCCATGTGGACTTACTGTTCTAGAGTCATCTGGCTGCAAGGGAATCTCAACAGGACTTACTAGCAGTGGGTGCTAGGAGATACAAAGAAGCTTAGTGCAGCTCCTATGAGGCTAGCCAGGAGTAAGACCGTTTAGAGTACCACTAGGAGATCTGCCAGTGTGAACTGGTCAAGCCTTAGATCAGATTTTAGCTAAAGCAAAACATGTGTTCCTCGGGTATTGATATTTGAAAGAGTGTTATGTGACATCCTTATTGGTGACATAGACAGTGGGATAGAGCACACCCTCAGGAAGTTTGCAGATGACACCAAGCTGTGTGGTGCTGCCAATGTGCTGGAGGGAAGAAATGCTATCAAGAGGGACCTTGGCAGGCTTGAGTGGTAAGCCCATATGAATGTCATGAAGTTCAGCAAGACCAAGTGCAAGGTCCTGCACCTGAGTTGGGGTAATCACAAACACAAATACAATCTGGATGATGAATGGATTGAAAGCAGCACTGAGAAGAGTTTGAAGGTATTCGTGGATGAAAAATGAAATGTGAGCCAGTAATGTATGCTCACAGCCCGGAAGACCAAATGTATCATGGGCTGCATCAAGAGAAGTGTGGCTAGGAAGTTGACAGAGGTGATTTCCCATCTCTACTCTGCTCTAGTGAGACCTCCCCCAGATTACTGTGTTCAGCTGTGGGACACCCAGCATAAGAAAGACATGGACCTGCTCGAACAGGTCCAGAATATCTCTACAAAGCCACACAGTGGCTGCAGGACCTCTCCTCTGAGGTTTTTCAGCCTGGAGACGAGAAGGCTCTGGTGGGACCTTAAAGCATCCTTCCAGGACTTAAAGGGTGCCTATAGGAAAGATAGGGAGGAACTCTCTAACAGGGATTATAGTAATAGGATGAGTGGTAATCAAGGAATCATAGAATGGCTCAGGTTGGAAGGGACCTTAAAGATCATCTAGCTCCAAATCCCCCCCCCTTGGGAAGGACTCCAATTACTAGACCAGGTTGCCCAGGGCTACATCCAGCCTGGCCTTGAACACCGCCAAGGATGGGGCATCCACAACCTCTCTGGGCAACCCGTTCCAGTGCCTAACCACCCTCCTGGTAAAGAAATTCCTCCTAATCTCCAATCTAAATTTCCCCTCTTGCAGCTTGTAGCCATTTCCCCTTGTCTTGTCACAGTATGAGAATCTAAAAAGTCTCTCCCCTTCTATCCTATATTCCTCCTTTAGGTACTGGAAAGCAGCTATGAGATCCCCTCGAAGCCTTCTCTTTTTAAGGCTGAACAACCCCTACTGTTTCAGCCTTTCCTCATAGGGGAGGTCCTCCAGTCCTTTAATCATCTTTGTGGCCCTCCGCTGGACTTGCTCTAACAGGTCCACATCTTTTTTATGCTGAGGAGCCCAGAACTGGATGCAGTACTCCAGGTGG
>VWZX01003840.1:38754-49220 GCA_013399015.1 Galbula dea
AGTGAATCCATGTTGACTACTCTGTATCACCTCTTTTTCTTGTATGTGCCTTAACATCACTTCCATTACTATGCGCTCCATGACCTTCCCAGGCACAGAGGTGAGGCTCAATGGCCTGTAGTTTCCTGGGTCGTCTTTTTTACCCTTTTTAAAAATAGCGGTGATGTTACCCTTCTTCCAGTCACTCGGGACTCCACCTGACCTCCATGACTTACTGAATATAATGGAGAGAGTTCTTGTAACAATATCAGACAGTTCGCTCAGGACCCTAGGATGGATGTTATCAGGGCCCATAGACTTATTTTGGTCAAGCTTCCATAGGTATTGCCGAACCTGTTCCTCACATACAGTGGGAGCCCCCTCACTCTTCCACCACTTGTCCGAGGTTACCAAGCTGTGATCATTGCAGGTAACCCGGCCGCCAGTAAAGACTGAGACAAAGAACTCATTGAGCAGCTCTGCCTTGTCCATATCTCTCGTGACTAACTTTCCTTGTTTGTTCATCAGAGGGGGAACACTCACCCTGACCTTCCTTTTTTGATTAATATACTTATAAAACCCTTTTTTAATTATTTTTTACATCCCTCACCAAGTTCAGCTCCATCTGCGCCTTGGCCTTCCTGATCCCTATCCTACACTTCCTAGCTATTTCCCTGTACTCTTCCCAGGCCAATTGTCCTTGCTTCCATAGCCTGTGCATTTCATTCTTACGCCTCAGCTCAAGAAGCAGATCTTTATTTAGACACACCAGTCTTCTTCCTGTTTGTTTTTCCTGTAACGTTTTTAAACTGGAAGAGGGTGGATATAGATTAGATATAAAGAAGTTCTCTGTGAATGATCTGAGACATTGTAACAGGTTCCTCCCTCCCTGGGAATGTTCAAGGCCAGGTTGGATGAGGCTTTGGGCAATCTGCCCTAGTGGAATGTACCCCTGCCTATGGCAGGGGGAGTGAAACTGGATGATCTTTAAAGTGCCTTCTGACCCAAACTATCCTGTGATTCTGTGCTGGGCATACTGATTGAGTTCACCAGACAAATCATCTGGCAGATGAGCACTCAATTCTTCAGCATAAAGGTTTTCCAAATTTTCACCTCCAACATGCCCTTGATGTCTCATTCAGATTTAAGTCTACAATAACTGCAGCTGGGTAAGACCTAAGTGTATTAACGCTAGTAAGTCTTGATGGTATGGAGTAAAATCCTTCTGAGGTGCCTCATGTTAGACAAAGCCTCTGAATGTGGACAATCTCCCTAAGACTGAAGAATTAGGTTGTGGGCGCAGCATTGATCTGTCTTACCTGGGTAAGGGTGGATGCCATTAGCAAACACAGCTTCTGCAGCGGGCTGCCCATTAGCCTGTGGTGGGAGGCCAGTGAAACCATTCACACCAATTGGAGATGGGATGCTAGGCACAGCTGGTGCAGTTATGCCAGGAGGCGTGCTTCCACCTACAAGTGGGGAGGACACAAAATCAGAACTGGTGAGAGTTGGAAGCAACAACTACATGGAGAAAACAAATAATATAACAGCTATGTCCACCCTACAGAAACCTTCCGATAATCCAGGAAGTGAAAAGTCTCCCAATCTGTTGTGCAAAGAAAGAGACAGCTTGCCATTGTTTCTTTCTTGGAAAACATTTAAAAAAGGCTTGAAGAACTTTCTTCAACCAAACAAAAGTTTTTGCATGGTGATCATTGTCTCTAGACTAGATCCATGACTAACATCAAGCAATAGAAAACTATAGAAATATGACTCTTCTTACTCAAATTTTCCCTGGAGCATTACCTGTTGAAATTGCTAAATAAGCATCCATTTCTTTCCTAGATATCATTTAGCACCAGAAGCAAATTCTCAGTCCCACCTTTCTACAGCAGTTCCGCTCAGTTTCAGTTTGGAGATGTCAGCTTTGTGGGCGTACTGATTTGCAGTAATACTCTGTCTGTACTCTCTCATAAATATATGGTTCATGTATGAACTCATTCTGAACTTCCTCAGCACCAGGGAACCTTTAAAGTTTTGGCAAGTTGATTTGTAGCTTAGAGGCAGATGGTGATAGTTTTGTTTTAGTGTCACTGTTCCGTCCAAGCTTGACTTCATACAGTTTAAGCAGCTATCTCCCAGTCAACAGGGGCAAAATTTGGGCTATATTTGCTTCTTTCGTGGAATCATACTCTTCCTCTTTTTCCCAGATGCATTATGTGGGAGACGGTAAAGGTGTTATTTCAGAAGAACAATTCAGTCTTTATGCTTTAGGTGGAATCCTGTCACCCACTGGTAGAGAATTCTTAAATTTCTGAAGGGAGAACTAAATCCCCCTGCTATTTCATTGTCTGCTCCTTTTTTAAGCTTAAAATGACCAGGCTGGCTGTGCTTCTTGCAACTTATTCTGCAGGTTTTTGGGGACAAAATAATCAATTTTCAATGAGTATGCAATGGTATTTTTCTCTTGATAGGTATGAATGGAAGGTTAAGCTATCTTATCATCAGCAATATCTTTCTGTTTCAGGGTATAATACTGATTGAAAGCACCAGTTTTGCAGTAACTTTTTTTTTAAATCAGTTGCAGAAATTTTCTTCGCTATAGCAGCAATCCATGATGGGTTAGTCCAATAACATAATTTATCAACTACTTAAATCTGTGTTCGTGCTTTAAGAAAGCCAAATCAGATGCGTGAGATGTTTCTATGTGTTCTGATTTGAGAAGCCCAAAAAGCAGGCAGTATTTCAGCTCTTTTCTTATACCCTGATCAGACAAGCTACTGCTTTCCCTTTGCTTATTTAAATGGTGTTGGCCTTTAAAGATGTCCTCTGTGGTGGTACAGGGAGCCAGCAGTGGCAACTGAAGTCCAAAGGCAATGCTCTCAGCATATGTCATCAGCTTGCGAATCACAAAGGCTTGTTCAAGTTTCAGTTGCCTTTCTGGATCTCTCCTTTATTTGCATAGACCATGGAGGTACTTTTTTATCTAAAATGGCAGCAAAGGATTTATGCCTGCTATTTTGTGCGTGTCTAACAAAGTTTAGGCATATTCCTTGAGACTCTTTAATTTGCTTTTAATGAAGAATTACCCTGGAGAGGTCAGATCTGTAACTGGAGTAAAACTGGCATAATGCTGCCACAGAAGACAAATGGCAGTAGTGAATGCCCGTTGTGGATTTCATCCCTGGTTTGAGATCTCCTGCTGCAGCTATACCAGATGCAGATTTACAACATGGAAGGAAGAAAGGAAGCCTAAATAAATTCTCATTTCTAGATCCTTTATGCAGTTAACAGGAAAGCAGACCCACTGCAAACTGACTTTTCACCCATATTATACCAATGATGACAGAAATGTAAAACTTGAAACAAACTATGAAGGGTGTAACTTAAATTGCCACAAAGTTAAAAACTGTTGTGTGACATAAACCTAACTCCTGACAGGGAAGCCTCAAAATGCCAGCAAACAGCATAGATTTTTCATGGTCTGAATTTCCCACTGGGACTACCTACAGCACTCTATTGACTGCAGGCAAGCCAAGTCACTAGTTTAAACTAGAAGCCTAAATTTTATATGGTTAAAGCCAAGTGATATGGATCCTGCCTCTAGTCTGTTAGATTTCCCTGGATCCAAAATTCTTTAAGTTTCTAGGTCCCATGAGAAGGAACGGGCATGAATTAATTTAAGGCAATGTCTCAGGGAGCCCACTCTCCTAGAGACCGGATGCACAGAAAAACATCTGCATTAGGAGGCCTGCAGATACCAGCACAGAGGCACTTTGCTCAGCCAATACCTCTAATGCCTTTAGTACTTCTAGGCTACCAGTGACATTTTTCTAGCACAATTTTTCTTTTACTTAGGAAAGATCAAAACACTTTTTTTCCCTCCTCCAACGTTCTAAACACTTTTTATAATGCCTGTTTTTTAGAGAACTTTGAAATATTTCATTTTCATTCCAAGTCAGAACAAAGATGTACTTCAATGACTGGAAATCCTGCTATGAAGCAGAATGATCATTTTCCATTTAGCTTTCTGAATGCTAACAAAAGCCAGCAGGAGAATTCACGTTAGGCTTCAGATATCCCCTAGTTACTCAGAAATTGTTGCTAGTGTTGTAGGCTAGCTTACTCAGACATTATGTGAAACATTTTCTATGCATCTTATCACAAGCTCTGTGAGTGTTGTAGTAATATAAGAAGTCATTTTGAAGTCTAACATTTCATCCAAGGAATAATTGTCAATGGACATTTCCACAACCCATTACAGATATTTTTCGTGAAGCAAGCCACCCATTCAATGTAAAGATACAATAATGCCAAAGTACATAGGCTTTGTGATAGAAAATATGTCATAAGGAGTGTGCAAAATTTGCCACCATGAAAAGGATCAAGTGATCATCTAAACCAGAATCCTATTTTAACTAATGACCGGTCGTAAGTGCCCCAGAAAGTGTGTTAAAAACTTGAGCTTTCCTCTCCTGTATTTTAAGAAAAAGAGTTTAACAGTGCCCTAAAAGCATCAGGCACACCAGAAGAGGAGCAGAGTTTATCACAGAATCACAGAGATTGAAAAAGGGATGTGGTATTTTTCATGTGGTGTATTTATATAGTATGACAGAGTCTGGCTGTTGTACTGATATTTACACACCTATGTCACAGAACTTGCTCATTCTCAAGACTTGTTTACATGCAAAAGAGCTTGTGCCTCTTTGTGGTGGGGCCATCACAAACCACAGCCTGGATTCAGCTTTCCAGGCACTGAGAGCATTTGAATTCCAGGCAGTCTTTGTTTGATGTTCTCTCTGCTCCCACCAACACAAAACAAATCTAGCTAGCGCAAATATGATAATCTTCCAGCAGTGAGTTTAAAGGGTGCACATATAATTAAGCTACTTCTCTATTTGGATTTTCAGTAGCTCCATCGACTTGTTGTTTATACATTTATCATTGTGTAAATACATATTTCAAAATGTGTGCTATAAGATTCTTGAGTCAAGCACTTTTCCTTGGGTTTCCATAAGTTTGTTTAGAATGAGATCTGCCTTTCTTCTTCTCACTTTTTTTCCCTCCTCATATTCTAATACAACCAAAGTAAAAGACAGGTATCTGATCCAGTAGCTGCTGACGTTTTTCCCAGTTACAGATTGCAAGGAGCTGTTAAGCTCTTTATGAGCAAGGAATTTTCCTTTGACAGACAGGTTAACAGAAATCAGTTCATTAGGAACAGCCCCCAAGCCTGCATTGGTGTGGTACCTTATCTCCCTGCCATCCAGTGTTTCTCAGCCACAATGCATCTTTCCTGGCTGCTTGTCAGATGGCCTTTTCCTACTCTAGGGCTGGTTGCACACCTTTTCATATTCAGCAATGAAGCTACCTCTCCTCTCTTACTGCTTTGCTCTGCAATCCCAGATCCTCATCTGTCCAGGGCTGCTTGCACCACAGCTGGCTCAAGCATAGCTCACTCCTTCCATGTCTCACCCCAAACCTTTGTCAAGCTCATCCCCTCCAGACCAGGTTGATTCTTCAAGGTCCATTCAAGGGCATTAGTATTCTACATTTTTTCTGGACATAACCTCGTCACCGGTGCCTAGAAACATCTAACCAACCTGCATCACCCTAGGGACTTTTTTATCCCAACCCATGCCTTAGAAATATTCCTCTGAAGATACACCTTTGAGTCCTCTGCTCCCCTACCAGACTCAAATGTGTATTGTAAAGCTCTTCAAATTCTCACTTATTTCCTGTCATGGTTTGGCCCCCCTTTCCCTGCTGCCCTGCTTCCCCACTATTAGGCCATATGCCACCCTATGACTACCAACCTTGACAGTTTCTTGACCTGCTCTTGACCAAATCCTTTCCTTGTGCTTCAAGCCAAGGGAAAGCCAGCTCTGTTCCCATCTCAGCTTAATTCTCTGTCCACTGAATCATATACTGTAGCTCCTAGCATGGGCTTCTTGTGACATCTCACTACCTACCTAGATCCTAGCAGCCCTTCACTGACTACCTGTCTCTGCTCCAGCATCCAGAAAAGCTCTCAGCAAATACTTGCATTCCAGATAGCACCAAAGTTCTTCCCTGAGTAACCTATCCTATTTCATAGCAGGTGAAAAGGTTATGTGTCCCAAAGACAAAGCTTGTCTTGTTAATAGAATTGCATCTCACCACAAACCTTAGTTTGTCTTTGAAGCAGCCTGGCCATGCTAGCAACAGCACTGACTTCTTGGGCACCTGAATGTGCCACTTATAAACTAGTATAGGTCACTGGAGAATATTTTGTCCCATTTGGAGAGTGCTCAGAGCTAAAGGAAAGTTCTCTAAGGGATAAAGTTCAGAGGAAAGAGCCTTTTCCAGTGTCTTCCATGCCAGTACCTCAACAAGCCCTTTGTGTCCCAGCTCTGTTGAGTCTCAAACCTTTTGCTTTACTCACCTGCCAGTGAGTGTCACTTGACATAAAGCACACCTAGTCCAACAGCCCACTGCTGGTAAGCCCTTTGACCTTGCTCTTTCAACTATTTAATGATACAGAAGCTGAATGGCAGCAGGTCGTAGCCCTGGAAGAGGCAATGACAGCCTTTCTCTGCCCCTTTCCCCCTCTCTCAGAACATAAAAGGATCAGTTCAGCACCACTTCTCACTTCTGATGGCCTTCACTGACAAGACCAACATAGCAGTAGACACCCATTGGGGAAGAACTTGCCAGCTAACATGCCCTGCCATATCTCCTTTGGGATATGGCCAGATTTTCCAGCCCTTTGCCCTCTCCACCTTCCCAGCTTACCTGAGGTTGGTGTCATGGGGGCGGCTGCCAGGCCATTCATGTTCAGAGCTGCCATCTGCTGCATTTGGGCTGCTGCAAAGGCTGCCATGGGGTTCAGGTAGCCACCCTGTGCAACCGACGCCATGATTGCGGCTTGCTGCTGCATCAGCTGGAACAAAGAGAGCAGAGGAAAAATATCACGCGGTCACTGGCAGGAAAGCCCGTGGCACTGGCACCAGGTGACCTGGTGAGGGTGTGAGGCATCCCTTGTTTTTGTGATGTCAGCTCATCATGCCTGTGGTACACTCAGTGTTGGCCTTCTTTCTCACTATAGGGGCCAGGAGCAAAGTGCATCTTCGTATTTTGGGGTCTTTATGATCCTCAGTGTGGACAGATGATGTATGATATATTCCCTGGTATGGAGGTCTCCCATGATTTTGACTTAATCCTCTTACACTGATATTTCCCTGATGAGAAAGGCAGAGAAAAGACTTCACATGTTCCTTAGTAGAAAGGTTTCATGGCTTACATTGCTTGAATCAAAACTCTGGAAGAGCACTGGTGGTTTCTAATGGGAGATCAATGTATGTGGAGTACTGGGGAGCGGGGGTGCCTTCTTCAGAGCAGCAAGCCTAGGTAGTTCTCTGGGGATTACCTAAGTTGTTTTCAGCTGTCAGTGACAAAAATCACTTCTTCTCATGCT
This sequence comes from Galbula dea, assembly GCA_013399015.1. NCBI lineage: Eukaryota > Metazoa > Chordata > Aves > Piciformes > Galbulidae > Galbula > Galbula dea. The sequence continues at coordinate 46,190 of VWZX01003840.1, forward strand.
GCTGGGAGGCCTTAAGGGTTACTGAACAAAACCGTGACCAAACCTTCTAAACAGATTGTAGCACTTATTGCCTACAAAACCAAGCAGAGAGTCCTGAAACAGCTGTACAAAAGAAAGGAGCTCCCCTACATTAGCAAGATAAATAAATACCATGTAGTGGGAAAATTCCTTCCCTGTAGTTTCAATCTGGGATAACTTTAATTATTTTTTCCAGAAAGTGATCAAAATGCCGCCTTTTTTAGGACCCTGCAAAAGGCAGAAATAAGAAACCCATGCCTTTGAGAGTAAACATTTTGGAGCAGAAATGTGTTAAATGATTATGAATGCAGGGAATGCTTCTTACATTAAAACTAGACTTTTCTTTAATTATTTTACATTCTTAAGCTAGCAGATAGCCAATGCAGTTCATATGTACCTTATGGCTGCAGTGGGCTTTTTAAATGCTCCTGATGTGAAGGAGAAGACAGTTTGGGTAAAGATGCCTGTTGTCTCCTTCCCTGCATGAAGAGCCAGACAAGGTAAGTCTGAGTCCTTATACAACCTCCACTAATGACTGGTGGTGGATGCTTAGAGAAAACATGGAAGAAATAGGATGAGCAGAGGGTGAAACCTCACCCTGTTCCTCCTTCAGTCTCTGGTAATATGTGACTTGATAATTATGGAGAAGGAAACAGTTTCTCTATAGAGATTTTAGAAGTGACTCATTTTTTTGCTCTCTCCAGCATTGGAGTATCTCTGTTTTGTTGCTCTCTGTGATTTCACTCTCTTTCCCATCAGGAAATCACTCTCTGATGCTGTTTTTTAAACACATGGGACACTCTTCTCAGTATTAAACAGAGCTCAAAAGTCACAGCAAGGAACAGACTGTTCCTTACTGTTCACTTTAATATTGAAATATCAGCTAAATTAGCTGTTCATACACATATGCACCAAAACAAATTATTGAAATCACTGTGCTAATGCAAATGCTGAAATTGTCCTTGTCACGGTTGGTAAAGAGACCAAAATAAAGGATGCGCTGTCACTGATCTGATGTATAACCATGCACAGGTTATTGAAACTCGCCTTGGTTTCTCCAATGATAAAATGGGACAGAGGATATCTACCTCCCAATGTAGGAGTGCCTTCAAATCTACAGTGAAAAGTGCTGTACTGGAGTTGAGTACTATTATTTTTTGAAGCCTAATGCAGATTGGTGGTATGAGGATATTTGCTCTTTGATTGTTAATTACACTTTTTTTTATCATACCCTGCACTAGACACTTTCACATTTTAATTAGTGATACTTTGATCTTTGTAATTACTAACAGAACAATTAAACAATCTTTTCTATTACAGCACAATGGTGATTTCCCTTTAAGGAGTACATTTGTGTCTAGGCATCCTTTGAGTTTATTCTCCAAGGGAGTCACTGAGCAGGTGATTTTAGTTAGTGTATCAGTGCAGTGAATAAGGATTGGGAATCCATCCATCTTTAACACTGGATTGACTCCAAGGCTGGGTAAGCTGACTCATATCTTTTCTGTGCTTGGTCCTTTCACCTGTGGAGAGCTGGGGATAAAACTGGCTGGCTCCAGAAATGATGGTCAAGATCTGTGCCTATAGGATCTGTTTAGCATTGATGATCAAAGAAACATCTCTGAGATGAATGCAGCTGCAAGGGCAGGAGAAGTTCCAGTCTGGCTGACTTTCCTTTGTATCTCTCAAAAGCTGACCAGAGCTGCATGAACAAACTGGCCTCAAAATGCAGTGATGTATGGTTGGCCATGTATGTGCTGTGGACTTTCTGGCTGGTAGGTAGCAGCATCGTATTTCTACCAGAGACCTTGTTAAGGCAGGCAGGGGACTATGGTTTTGACATTTCCTGTTGTCAGATCCAGTAAACTAAATACAGATGATGTCTCCTCTGAGCTGTTCACCTATTGCAGTTGATGTAATAACAGGCAGAGGAGTCTAGGGCAAGATTCATCTCTCCCCTCTATACTTGCATGCCTCTCGGCAGATAATTGCACCTATGTTTCTCCCTATTGACTGTATATGGAGCCCTAGGTGACCATTTCAGATGTATGTACCTACACAGTCACATGAATTCATTCCCATCCCTTCCTTATCTGACCCTCAGTGCATATTTTTGAACCTTGTTTCCCAACCATTTGAAAGTGTTAAGCCTTTTTTTGTTTCTTTGTGTTTCACCTGTCCAGCAAGAGAAACAGGGCTCAATCTAAAAGATCCTGTGTTGCCAGTGGCAGTACAAATGATTCTGTTTCTTCAAAGACAATCCCCATTTTGCATTCAGCAGAGCTAGATAATCACTTGTAACAACACTTAAGGCTTATGAAGCTTTTTACTCCTGCTTTTGGGTGTGTCTACACTGCTTAGAGATAACTCCACAATGTCAAGTGCTCCTCCTGGTTTGCAAACAAGGTAACCTCAGTGTGTGACTTTTTGTGTATTAGCAGACTGATAAGTTTACACTAGAATCACAGAATCACAGAATCAATACGGCTGGAAAGGATCCTCAAGATCATCTAGTCCAACCGATAGCCCTACACTACTCTTATCCCTAAATCATCCCCTGAAGAAACACATCTATCCTCTTCTTAAAAACCTCCAGGGATGGTGACTCTACCACCTCCCTGGCCAGCCTATTCCAATATCTCACCACTCTTTCAGGAANCCCCCCAGCCTATTCCAATGTCTCACCACTCTTTCAGTAAAGAAATTCTTCCTAATATCTAATCTAAGCCTACCCTGGCACAACTTAAGCCCATTGCCTCTAGTCCTGTCACTAGTCACAAGGGAGAAGAGGCCAACACCTGCCTCCCTAGAATGACCTTTCAAGTAGCTGAAGAGAGCGATAAGGTCTCCCCTCAGCCTTCTCTTCTCCAGGCTAAACAACCCCAGCTCCCTAAGCCTCTCCTCATAAGGCCTGTTCTCCAGACCCCTGATTAGTTTAGTTGCCCTTCTCTGCACCTTCTCCAGTACCTCAATGTCCTTCCTATACTGTGGTGCCCAAAACTGCACACAGTAC
>VWZX01003842.1:0-63422 GCA_013399015.1 Galbula dea
AGCACCGAACCGCACCGGCACCGCGGCCCCCTCTCAGCTCCGCACCCGGCCCGTGCGAACGGGAACGTTGCTGTTGGAGGCTGTAACGATCAGCGCTGAGCCTCCCGCTACAAATCGATGGCTTCTTTTCCATACAAATGCCTGCTTATGCCTTTATGTTCTCCATCTGTTTGTAGCTAACACCTGCCATTCAATAAATCGATTTGGCCATTTAATGTAACAGCTTCCCGGGACATTTCTTCATGCCAGATGCCACAGCAGCTCCAAACCTCCAGCCCAGCCCAGAGCAGCCACCCAACCCGGGGCTTTAGCTCGGCACAAACCCTCTGCCGGGCCATGGGGCACAGCTGAAAAGTAACAAAAACATTGAAAAGTCCAGTGTTTTATTTTATTTTTTCCCTTAATTTTAATTTCAGCATTAACCCCATCAATCTCACCACCACCTCTAACGCTGCAGCTTGGGAATGCCTGGGGAGCGACATCTCAGCAGACCCACAGCCCACTTGCAGGTGTGCATGTGGTGCTGGGATTCTTGTGGGTCAGCTTGTGACAGTTTTGATTCCTTTTTACTTTACTCATCGATGAATACTTTGTATGTTTTATGGGATCTCCTGTTTTAAGGGCACAAAAACACTGCCTCCACGATTTATCACCCCATAGCATGATGCAAGGCTGCTTTGGACCTCCTCACAGGGACCTCACAGAATCACAGAATTCGAGGGAGCCCATACTCCTTCTGGCTTTGATGGTGAGTGGCTGCTCTCCTTGAGAGGCCACTTTGTTGGGCATCTAGGCTAAGCTTCCCCAGTCTCTGAAGTGAGACAATGCTGTGGTGATTGGTATCAAGAGCGAGGAAAGGTGAGTGCTCACCCATGTGCTACTCTGCCGACAATGGGACACACCATGGATTTCCCTTTGGCTACCCCCACGACGCACTCCGGGCTAAGCCAGGCTGTGGGAGAAAGGTGGGTCTCTCTAGAGGTCACCCCACAGTTCTCAAGGGAGGGAAAACATCATCACTGGGGATATGAGAAAGTGGAGTGAGTAATACAGTGTGGGGAAGTTACAGGGCAGTTTCCTCTTGGAGGAAGGGAGCAGCTCTGTGCTGGCCAAGGTCCTCCAGAGGAGGTATTTTCAGTACTGCTGGGATTTCTTCTGACTCCATTTGTTGTATAATTTACTGTGCTGGGAGTGCCCAGAGAGTTAGAAAGGCACCTTTGTTGCTTTAAATCCGAATAAATAAATAAAACAAAACATATGATGAAAAAGAGCTATAGATATGTGCATAGCTATGTGTGTCTGTGTCTTGCAGTTATTTGGCACTTTTACCTGAGATAGCTGCATATAATTGGGATTTCTTATTAAAAACACTCCTGGAAGCTATGGCTGGACTGAGAGCAGGTACCTGGGAGATGGCCAAATTTTCCTCTTTTTTTTTTGACCCAGAGTTGTGGGTCAGGTTGTCAGGGGAGAGTTGGGGAAGATGGAGATGTCTTACTTGGAGTAGAGGTTCCCATGCTTTTGTTCGCAGGCAAGTTGTATATGGGTCAGTGTTCATGGGCCTAAAAGCAGGACAACTAAACAAGTACAGGCTGTCTTCCCAAAGGGGAAAAATTCCCTTTGCAGGCTCATGGTAAATGTACTATTGGCCAGGCTTTGGGAACTCCTGCATCAGAAGGTCTGTGTTTTCAAACAGATGGCCGGGCAGCCTTTGGCTACTTAGAATATGTTTGGGGCTATATTATATAGCACTGAGTAAAGAGACCTGTCACAGAAAAGCAGTAAAAGGCAGTTTTAACCCTTCCCCCGGGGAGTGGCATGGATGCACTCTCCGCCTGTGTGACCAGTCCCTCCTCTCCTGTTCCCCATTCCGAGCCAACGGGATGTTTGGCAAGGACCCAGCATTGTGGTGCTTGCTTCAGACAGTCGGAGGAAGAAGCCTCAGACCCCTGGCATGTGAGATTTGGCAGAGCAAATCCTGGAGTCAGAAGCATACAGTACCAGTGCAGCCATGGCACAGGCAGTCTTGGCAGGGCAGAGCTGAGGGAAAAGCAGATGACAGTGATGGGAAGTGGTACTGGAGTGGCAGAGGTGCATGGTGTCCAACCTTGCACCCAGTGGAGGTTGGTGGCATTCCTCACCCCTATGGTATCTACCTACTTTGGGTCTGTCCCTTGTAGCAGGTGGTGTGCTGCCATCGGGTGTGGTGGCCACACTGGGCTCTTGCTGAGATCTTCTGCTTTCTTCACTCTCCTAGTAGCCTGGCGTTGGGTAGAGACTACTGAATGTCCAGGACTAAATTTCTGGCATGATGTGGAGGCCAGTGCTGGCAGAAGAAGGTCTGGGGGGCTCAGTGGAGTTGCACCTGTTTGTGCATGAGGGTAAGCTGCAGCAAGGCAGTTGTAAATTCTTAGAGCTGCACACTGCTGAAACTTAAAGGTATTATGCAGCTGGCCATTTAAGTAAATTTTAAAATCCCTTCACTGGAGGTAAAAGTTGCTAATGACTGAAGAGAGAGAAAGACCTTCCTGACTTTTTATCCATAACATTTATGTTTATTTCTAGTAAAAATGATGGTAACCAGGACCAGCTGTTTCCACAGCCCATCAAAAGCAATCCTAGATTGTCCAGATGGAGTCACTCAAGACAGAGACATGAGTGAGGGCTGCCACCGGCTCCAGGATTTCTGTGTTTGTCCTATTTTAAGAAGATCTTACATCCTGCAAACACTGCTTATGGGAAATGATTGGATGCAGAAATCCTAGCGGGGGCCCATGAGGCAGCCTCATGTGGAGATGTGGCAATGTGGCATGCTGACATTTTGACATAACGTGGTGATGATTTTATGCTAGCATCAGGCCTCCAAGAGGAAAGTAAATATGTGACATACTGTTCAGGGAAACAAAACAAACCAGACAATGAGGTGCTGTGCCCAGTGACTGATGTAGCCTCTGCAGGCCCATGCAAAAGCTCTTTTCCTTTGTGATCTGGGGATGCTGGGAAAATAAGTGCATCAGGGTATCCAATACCCATCCCTGGCCCATCCAGCTCTCCTCGCTTTTTGTCTTTGTGTGCGGCCATGCAGGGAGCAAAAACAGAGCACCCGCTGTGTTTCTATTGTTTCTCCTGTCTAATGGCCCTACTTAGCCAAGGAGGAGTGGGATGGATTTGAGCCTTGTGCACATTGTTCTTGGGGTTCAAAAGAATACTTAAACTAGAGCAGTAGTTAGTATGACAATGGAATAGAAATGAACATTCACTCCAGTGGCTGTGGATGGCACAGGGGCTTAGATAATGGGACAAGAGAGAAGAAAATTAATGAATATATCTGTCTGTCTGTTGACCCATCAGCATAAATATCTTGTCAGTCATTTGTGACAGCAGATCTAGCTGGCTGGTAAGATCTATGCTTGCCCAGGGTCACAGCAGTATTCTTTTAATCAAAAGTTTCATCAGGTTATTTAGTAGACTGAAAATAGCTGGTACTTGACCACATAGCGAGCCCCAAAAGGATGAGCAATAAACAATCTGTGACTGTTTAGTGATGCTCAACAATGGTACACTGAGGGCATGAGTACCAAGTTATTCCTCCTGTTCTAGGCCTGTGGAAGGTCATGGAGATGCTCCTTTAGAGCTTACACAGAAGCATCAATGCAACCATGGGGGACTTCCTGTAAGGATCTTTAATGCACTCATACAGGGCTCTGCTGCCACCCAGCAGAGGTGGGATCAAGAATGACAGCACAGAGGGATCAATAAGTTTTCTCTCACAGCCTTTGTCAAAGACTGCTTAAGGAGGGCAACCACTAAAGTCTCCCAAGATGACCACATCACCTGTGGGAGGGTGGACTGGAGCATCCATCCCATCCTGAAGGGGAGATAGCCATAGTGATGGAGTGGTTAAACAGTTGGGTAAGGCTGGCATACTGTTTTCTCTAAAAGCCTGGAGTGAGGCTTGGTCCATTCTGTGTGATTATTCCTGTATGTACAAATACAAACCAAGGGTGGGAAACCCTTCTTAGAGCTTAGGGTGGAATTTGTCTCAGCTTATTTAAGCCATGCAATAGGTATATAGGCTATGTTAATTGTCTGCATTTCGTTTTGAGTCAACACTAAGAGACGGGACCATAGCACTTATCCTGGGACAGCACTCTGTGCTAGAGAGGATGAACATCTGCAGAAACCCTTCTCTCTCCATTGACTCCAGAGGAACTTGCATGACTAGATCAGGTGAGACTTCTATTTTTTTAAAGCTAAATCAAGATAAGATTAATCTCTTTCCTAGAGCCTCAGTAGAGCAAGGATGATGTGGCTTGCCCTGATGCACAGCAGCCTGTGGTAGAGCTGGGAACAGGACAGCTCTGAGCATCAGCCACTGGCCAGTGCTTGGGATGCTGGGCTGAGATTAGGATGAGAGGTGTCCCAGTTCTATCAAGAGCATAACTCTTATGACAAAACTGCAGAACTAGCAACAAGGTATAAAAAAAATACAGCCTTGTGGGTTGCTTACATTTTGCCATTCTTCCCATTGAAACCTTCCTTATGCCACAGCAGGACACCTGAGTAGAAGGCATCACTATAAACAAGGAAGGGCATAAGCAGGGAGATCTGGATCAAGCCAGGGATCTGTACTATGAGCACAATGCTGAAGGGATTAGTTGGTAAAATGAGATTGTGCACTGGGGTTGGATTTTGAGCACCCTTTCAGTTTTCAGGAAGGGAGAACCTAATGCAAGATTCTGGTTTAGGCCCATTCCTAACAAAGTCTGGACTGCTGCAGCAAAGGTAGAGGAACAAATGTTTCAAATGACATATACCACAACTAATGAACTCTTTATAGGTTACAAAGTTTTTCCATCTTATCATTCATACATTCAGAATGCTCCCAAAGAGATATTGTGATGAATCAATAGCTTTTAAAATATGTCTGGGGTTTATTAATTTGTTAGGGGATCTCAAAGTTAACCGCTGAATAATGAGCTTAAAAGCAGAAGGCAGATTTACTGGCATACGGTTTTACATGGACATTTTGCTGGTCAAATGCCAAGATATGTAACAATTTAGATGTCCAGTGAGTTTATTATCTAGGATCTAGCAGAGTATTTAGCCTCCAGTCTTGAAATGTACACAGTGGCAGCTCAAGTCTTTGGAGAATATCACCAAACTGGGAAGCTTTATCTCACGTACTGGGAAATGCTTTAGTCTATTCATGATGAACTGTCCAGTGAAGACACTTTACACAATGTGTTGTACAACTGCTTGTTTTGATTCCTCCTTGTTTTCCCATTTAAAAGTTTTGGCTACATTTTCCTGCTGTATTTTGTTTCAAGCTTGCTGCTTCCCCCCTGCAGAATAGGGCTGCTTTTTGTCTCAGTTTAGAAATAATTCACAACTTGATTAATTTCTACTAACTCTTCAATCTGACTAAAACAGTGAGCATTCATTTGCAAGCACTAATTCCAGCTCTGAAGTATTCCTAGATGTAGCTTTTTTCGTTTGAGACTTTTGGCAAAGCTTTTATGAGCCTTTTTTCCTGGTTGTTTCCCATTCTTTCTCCCACCAGACATGCTAACAGGAGTTGGAAGATGAAGGTAGTCTATGTCCTGTTGCCTTGAATTTTAATCACCATGATATCTGCTTTTTCTCAATTTAAGTGTAGATGACAAGGAAGAAAAATCACCAGGGATAGCTGCTTCTACATTAGCTTTCCAGCAGTGACTGCCATCAATGGAGCTTTAGAAGGGAACCAATAACAGAAGATGCTGGAGGAAAAATTCTGGCAGGGATATGACTACTACTGAACTTTCTGCTTGCTCTCTCCTGCCTTCTCTTCTTGCTAGAGGGGGAACCCATTTCACTGGTAGACTTAGGACAGGTGGCACAGGGTCTATGTAATCCCACCAAATATCTTCTGCAATGGATCTGTTTCACAGTATCCCCTCATCCTGTGAAGAGCGGGGAAATGGTTAAAGATGGGAAACACATTCATCTGCTAATGTACTTTTGTGATTCTCATGAGGCTCCTAAGGAAGGTAGCATCACCATGCTTACCTGAGGCAAGGCAGCCCTGCCAGGAAATTCTTCCTGAACCCAGATGCAGATGTTCCTCATGATAGAAAGTACTGCTCTGACCTCAGCTCTGTTGTTAACCAGCAGTGTAGTAGCATAAGAGTGGTGAGCTGGAGAGAGATAAGCTGTATGCCAGGAAAGAAGCTTTGATACAGTTGCTGCTGCAGTTTTGCTTTGGGTTTGCAGCTGAGGTCAGAGATTGTGGGATGTGCTGGATGTTTTAGGGGAGAATAAGCACTAGATTGGTAAGGTGATGTTGTCTGAGAACATCTCAGCATAGGTAAGAAGGAAATGACCTAAGAAGAAAGAAAAAGGCAAAAATGTATAGAGCTACTTTCTTTGCATAGTGTGGAGAAGGAGGTGGGATGGAGGGTTAAAGAGGTACCTAGGAGGGCTGCTTTAGCACACAGACCTATGACAGGCCAGACATGGGTGTATCTACAGTTTGGGGAAAAAAAGGTCATCAACTGCATGCCTTTGCTCTGCATTGGTTGGCACCAGCTCTCTGAAGAGCTTCTCGGCTCTGACTCCTGTTTCTCTTCTTATTTGCCAGATAGCCAAATCAGTGAAATTAAGCTTGATCTTAAAATTGGTGTTCACATCACTTTCCTTCACACTGCTTCTAATTGTGCAGTCATTCAGAGGGAGCCAGCAAAGGGGATTAGGAGATTCAGACAAATCACCATACTCTGACTGTGGCCTGGATGTTTTGCATTGACCAGAGGATTTTTTTTTTTTTGGTGAGGCTTAGAAGAAGTTTTCCATAGGGCCCTAGTTCTCCTGTGGCTGTGAGCAAGTGCTGAAAGCTAGTCTGATAAAGGAAGTTATTTCTGTGGACATGAGATAACAGCTGGTCATTTGTGCCAGCTCTTCATCAGGTGTACAGCTCACAGCTCAGACAAAACCTAAGTAGGAAAACTATGGGAACAGTGACTACTTTCCTGTGGCCATTTCCCTGGAAATCAGGTGTATGGGTGAAAGTGTGTGTGCTAGTGTTCAGATTTCTTGGTTAGACCTATCACTAACATATGTTTTTTCTCTCTCCAAACCGGGAAGTTGCTTTAAGAAGTTGTTAGAAGTTCACGGATATGTGATGATTTCTGAGGAGTTCAGTTGTGAGCTTGCTGGTAAAATCTAATGCTAAGTGTCTGTTCTCGATGATCTCTCACTCCAAATGCATGCAGAGACCCTCACCAGACCAATGCCATGTATGTATCCATGCTGAAAACTCACTGCTCTCACAGGACACTACTGGATACTGCATGGTTATAAAAGTCCTTCCCTTGTTCTTTGCAAAGGTAGGGGCTGAATCTCAGCTGACATTTGATGACCCTGTGTTATGCAGAAGGTGGTCACTTCTCCCCACTGAATCTGTGAAGCTCTTGATAGCCCAAGCTTTCTTGTGCTTGCTGTTATTTTCATGCCTCTCTTTGTAAATGAGCAGATGGAACCTCAAAGGTTTTAGGACAGGAACTGGGGATGAAACTCAACTGCCTGCAATTTGGATCTACAATAATGTAATCTTTGGAGCTCTGTACAGGGCTTTGGTACCTCCATCTGTAGGAAAGTGCCACAAAACGTTTGAGGACGTGAAGTGGTGGTTCCATTCTTATCTACCAGTGGTTGTGTGCAGGACCTGTGAGAACACATATTCCACCAAATCCAAAGAGAAGCCTTGAACAATGCAGTTACTGGCAATATATATGACCTTGGACTGATAACAATGAGAAGAAGAGACTGTTTGGTTAGCTCTGTTACATATTTTCTAAGTAGACAGTAAATGAATGTTTAATTGGAATTATATCTTTATTGCTTCTGTCCATCTAGATATCAAAAATGTGGGAAACCTCTGGAATAAACAAGAGCTACCCATTTCTTTGGTGCATTGCCTCCCACACATCTCTACATCCACATGCAGTGGTAAGCTGTTCAACTTCATGCTTACATTCACTCCTCACCTACATGCCCTCTCACTCAGCCCATTGACCTCATTTCTTGGAACCCTGCTGGTGGCATGATACAGCTCTTTAGCTGCAACAGCTGTAGTTGTAGAGCTGATATTACCTTGAGATTATGGACATGTTCTTATCATCTGGTGAGCCCAAGGCAGAGTTATACTGGAGTGTGACTTAGAGGAACTGAAAGCAAGATGGTATTTACTCATTTATTGTAGATGAGAAGTTTGTTGAAAAAAGCTGGATCATCTGTAAGTCAACATCTTTACATGATGTCCTGGTGTGTCATACAGTGGTATCTGCCCAGCTGCAGAGGAAGGGCTGCATCCTTATGATTAAGAGTTGCCAGCAGGCAAAGGTAGTACTGAAATATGTACCTCACTTGGCTGTGGTCCTCACCTGCACACCTGTATGTGGCAAGGTTGTAGGAGCTGGGCAAGTGTCTCACTACTCCTTGCTCTCTGCAGCACTGCCAGCCTGCTAACCCTGCCCTACTCAAGGACTGCCAGGGTCCAGGTGCTCCAGCATCTTGGGCTTTCCTGCTTCACCTGAGATCAGGGGTGTTAACTGGGAGCCACTTTCCTGAAAACAACCTGGGGAAATAACCTTGTGCATAAGCAGAATTGCACAACGTGTGTCTTGTAATGTACTCCCTTGGCTAGAGGCAAGCCACAGTGTGCAGCTTTCTACAGCCTCTGGAAACACATTTATGTCCCTCAGCCAGAAAGTCTGAGCTCACCCTCAGCCCAGGACCATGGTGGAGGTTTTGAGGGAGATTAGCTGTTTCACATCAGCTATGCAAAGAAGGTCATGTTGACATTGCTTTGCTGGGAGCACAGAAGCAGTGACATATGTACAGTGGATCAATGGATGCATGGTAACTTTTTCTGCTTTTTAGCTCTACTCTTTCCAAGGAGAAAATTCATACTTTTCTTTTTACAGTCACAGAAACACAGCTGGCTCAGCCAGGGCCCATCAGAATATGGCTTTGTTGACTCAAGATTATTCATCTAGCAGATTTCCGTTGGAGCTGCTCTCAAATGTGGGAATTGCTGGGTTAATCTTCATAAAAGATAGAAAAATTGGCAGCAGAAAGAATTTTTAAAAAGCAAATTAAAGGAAAGAAGCGGGTGTGAAGTAAATTATTTGCAGTGGAGTGGTTTCCTTTTTGAGCTAGCAGAAAATGTAAGGGTATTTCCTGGGGAGAAGAATGTCACATTTAGAGGTGTCCTTCCTTTGCTAATAGAGAGGTGAAAATCCCTTAACAGTTAAACATTTCCAGCTCAAACATGCCCATTACTGGCAGAAGGGGCTTTGTGATTGGTATTTACTGGCCCTTTGGACATTCAGTTTAGTTCTTAAATACATTTAATTTGCCACAAAGAACAAAGTTGTAGTACAAATGATCAAGGAAGTTTTTCCAAACCGTGTTATTGTTTTGCATGTGCCTGAATAATTCTTGTGAAGGAGGAAACATGAACTAAGATATTTATCATACAGCTCAGAGAATGCTATGCCTGTTACCAGAGGAGATTTCTGCTCATAAACCTGCCTATTGGATTCTTCACATGTGAAAAGATTTTTAGCTCAGTTCAGTGCCCTAACTCTTCAACATTGCTTTGAGAACAGCTGAGCTCTGGTGAGCTCTGGGGAACAGAGTGTGCCACAGTACTCTTGAGGCATCCTGAAGATCTTCATGCTACAGCAGGAGCTTTGAATCCAAAAGGTTAGAGGTGATGCAAAACTTCTGGGGGGAAAGGGTCAACAGCATATGAAATTAAATGAAATGAGAACATATCAGTGTATCTCTGTCATCTCCCAAGTCTGAGCAGCCAGGTTAGGGCATAGCCTTTTTCACAGACTCTTTTGAGTCTGGTGGACTCTGAGGTATTTGCTACCTCTTCTTCCCTTACAATGCAAGCAGAGACATTTTTTTTTGTTCTGTCATTATAATAGCATTCAACTCAGAACTGGCTTCAGGACTTGGAGGAAGAGGTGCAAGGAGTTTCTTTGATTATCTTTCAGATGTAGATGACATGCTTAGTTGAAGAGGGCAGATGAATATCTGAAGGGGTTTAGACCTTTTGACTTTCAGTGTTGCAACCAGCTGCTTTTTCTGGTGGGCTTGGACAAGCCTACCCTCAGCTGAGTTTCAAGTCTAATTTGCAAAAAAAGGGCAAAATACTTACTCTTTTCCTTAACAAGAGGGTTCTGTAAGTTCCTAGGTCCCTCATGTCTTGCAGCGAGTCTGGCTTTGCTAGTATTGAGAGTCTTGAGAAATGGTCTTACAAAACCTGGAAAGACACTGCTTGAGAAATGTCTCCTACATGAGGTCTCCAGTGCTTCTGACTCCCTTGTGAGCAAAAGCCATCATGAGAGCAGTTTATTTCTTCAGACCTAGAAAGTGTAACCTCTGCTATAAGCCTGCCTTGCTTTGTGAACATGACCACATGTGCATCTGTGTAAGTGCAGAGGAGCAATGCCCTCAAAATTCCAAAGCTGAAGTTTGCATTGAACATATGGAAGTTTCCTATTGAAAATCACACTTATAATTTAATGTGTTCAGCAGGGCGCTGCACAATCTGTAAAAGTTCTGTCTTGGTCTGGATGTTCCTCTTACTGAGGGTCTTTGGGAGCTGAATTTATGATTGTGCCCATTAGAGAAAGATCATCAGCCAAGTGGTCAGGGCTGGGTACAAGCAATGTTGATACTTGGAGGTGGGGACCATTTCAGATTCCAGGTTTCAAAGATTTTTTGTGGAATATGCAAGGTAGTTTTTAATCAGCTTTCAGTCCATTGTATTTCTCTCATTAATCCTTCAGTGCAAATAACCTTTGCACTAGGTGAACTTTTTCCTTTTCCCCTTGTCACACATGTAGGTCCCACTTCATGCCCATTCTAATTATTAGTGAAATACAGCATCTTTATGATGTCCTGGTAGTCCAGAGACTCCAGTCGGGGGCAGGAAATTCCCATCATTAAGGGTTTGCTGAACTCTCTCTCTCCAGAAAATGACATTTACTAATTACATCATCTTGATGTATATGATACCCAAACCAAACATGTTATAAATTAGCAAAAGCTCATTTGTTTCATGAAAAGTATTGTTCTTCTTTTATTCAATGACCTTTTTGTTCCTCTACATCCTGGACCAATCAAGTGCCGGTGCAGTCGCTGACTTCTGAGCACAGACAATAGCTTATTCCGTCTATTCTGTTCAGATGACTGTAGGAATAGGCAGTCACTTTGTCATGTGGAGACTGGAGGTTGTATAAAATCCTTTTTCCCACCATTTAGAGAGAGTCTGAATCCTGAGAGGAAAACCCTGTCATAATAATAATAATAATAATAATCCAGAAGCTAGAGCCCATTGAAGTTTTCTCAGCTTTATGATTTGGGTGGGGTTGGAATGCAGCTCTCCCCAGCTGAGGCTTACTTAAATTTTGAGAGTTATAGCATGGATTGGCTTTCTCTGCATTTCTAGCAGCAGGTCATGTTTTTTTCAATGAGCTTTATATGCAGCTTTCACAGCGGAATTCCAGTGCTCACAAATGTAGCAGGTCCAGGGGCTGACTGGTAGAAGCTTGTTGCTTTCTCCCCTAAACCTTGTGGGACAGGGAGTGCCTTTCTACTGCGCACTTGTTGAGTAGCCCAGCATGATGGTCCTGGGCTGGACTAGATGCCCTCTGAGCATCTCTGGGGCAGAGAATTCATGCTGGGGAAGTGGGGATGGATGATGGCAAGGGCTACTGCCATGCCAGAAGCTTCTGTCAGGCAGTGTTTCCTACCATCCTTGCACTGAGGCACCTCATCCATCAGATGCCTGTGGCCAGCTTGAAAAGTGTCTGGTGGGACTTCTTGGGGAAGTCAGAGCTTATAGCCACCCCATACCTGCAGCCTGTTCAGCCCCAGCCTGCAGCAGCTCCTCACTGTGCCACAGGACCCTAGGGAGCAGGCAAGGACAAAGTGAAGAGGGAACAGAGGCAGGAGGAGGACTAAGACTCCGTAAATCCCAGGAACAGCAACTGCTCTCCACTGCCATCAGTAGCGACAAGAGAAGTGCCGAGACATGAACTGAGAGGCGTTAGGTGTCTTTGATGGGGCTAGGAGAGGGCTGAGAGACCTCATTAGCATCATTCATATATTTCTGAGTGGTCATTTAATTCCGTTCGTCTTCCTACCAGCCCTTTTGGAAGCCAGCATGTGCCATTCACAACAAGTGTTTATCTTCCAGCTTTCAAGACAGACGTCAGAATATTTCCCTCGTTATTCATGCTCCATCTTTTCTCACAGCCCAATTATTCATGACATCACCACCTTTTCCTCCTCAGCCCCAGACACAGTGTTTCTGTGGCTACAATTTCCTGGACAAGAGTTTCCAGTTTGCATTGTTGAGGCGGAGGGAAACAGGAGGGAAACAAAAATGGTTGTTTCGTGTGGAAACATTAAATGAGAAATGCAGCCATGGAAAACTCAGATGCACACATGCACACACACTCATGCAGACACACACAGCAACAACAACAACAACAACTACCCCCACCACCAAGGTTATTATAATTAATTTAAAATCTGTTTAGAAAAGGGTTCCTTTTATGTTGGATGGGCTCTTTAAGTGACTCAAGAAGTATGAAAAACAGGAAATCAAACTGCCTCATTAGGAATTGACTCTGCTCAGTCATTAGAGGCTAGAAAACAAAACAAGGAAAAGCAGGTGGCGAGTGAGCTCCAAGCAGGCAGCTATTGTATCGTTTCAATGTTCTGTGGGCTAACAACGTTATTTTTTCAGAAAAGTGTTACTTTCATGGAGAAATGGTTATGAGAATCATCCAAAGTTTAATGGGAAAGTGCTGCTTGCTCAAACTCAATACAGAGGCGGCGAGCTTGCCTCAGCCTGGGCTTTAATTCATAATTAGGCTGTATTTTGCTGCCTTTAAAAAGACAACTCTGTTCTCCAGCGTCGACTGCTCTCCCACGAAAATCATGTTAAAAGTAATTACCGAGTGATACCATATTTTGCTGATACAATCAGATGAGATAACCCCAGACATTAATATCAATTATATTTTCTAACAATAACCTTAGCTGAGCAAATGCTGCCAGTCATTTCCAGCAAATTTCTGTTTACATTTTAGTCATGCTGGAGTAAGGGTTTGCCTGCTGTACGCCCTTACTCTTTCAGTTTTGCAGGAATGTGCTTTTTGCAGAAAGTTCACTTCCATATGTCACCCACAATTATTTGCCAAAACTGAATCTGAGTTGTGTGAGCAGTAGTCCTGCCATGACTGGGTGCCTGCTCTGCTCCTCAGTGACCATTGGGGCCCTTTCCGAATCATTTTGCTGCACCCAGGGAAGGCACACATTGCAAAAGGCAAACACTTGTGGGGAACAGAGCTATCTCTTTACTTATCTGTAGAGTAAGTTTATAATTAAATCAAATCTTTTCCCAAGAATTAAGTAGATGGATGCAAAAGATCTAAAAAACCTGACACAAACATCATCAAACTTTTTCATGTGAGGAATAACGATGAAGGAAATGGTTTTCTTCACATGGCTCTCCAGGGGTCAGAAAATAGAAGCTACTTTTGTCATACACAATTTTTTTCAGTGGGAATTTTAGTTCAGGTCTCTAAAAACAACAAATACTAACCGATGATAAAGCAGGAGTATTTACCTACTGTTTACTGCTGACATCCTGTCAGGATATGGTGTGGCTGAGTGAGCGCATTTCGGCTCAAGATGGGCCTGGTGATTCTGCAGGATGAAGCCCTGGATTGGGAATGTTGAGTGAACGGAGGCAGCAGAGCTGAGCAATCTATCTCTGTGCCTACCAGGCACTTCACAGCTCTGTGACAGTGTGTCCCTGTGGCCAGCTGGAGGTTGTGGCCTGGGGAGAAGGTAACGTTTCACATGGCATCTCCAGCCAAAGGTTAGGTATGGTGCAAGGCAGGTCTGGCAGAGGCAAGCTGAAGCCAGCTGCAATCAAGGCAGGTTCCTTGGTGTAAACAGAGTGTCAGCAAGATTAAAAATCAGCCTTCCTGTGGATGAGCCAAGCCACAGGGCTGAGGAAGAGCCACAATCAGCACTGGGCTGATCTATGGCAAGCGCAGCACCATGGAAGGGACTGCAGCTGATAAAGGAGTTTGTGGCTTCTGGCATGTTTCTTACCCTATAACAAAATTCAGGTGGACAAAGAGGGAAGGGTCTACTGGGTGTGCAGGTCTATGTGGTGAGCAGCCACCAGCTCACTCCCCACAGGGACAGTGTGAGCATGGCCATGCCCTGGATGGGAGGGCTTAGGGCAACGTCGTGCCCCAGAAGCAGTGTCCAAGGGCAGGTTATCTGTCTGAGGTCTACAAAAGCCATCAAATAAAGAAAGAATTATCAATTATTGTTAGTACTGACTCCCTATATCACTTCAAGCAAAGGCTTCCAAGCAACTAGGAGGGGACGTGGCTGAGCCTTCATAGTTAAGAAGGCAGATCCCTGTAGCTTGCTGCTTTGATGCTAGCAGTGAGTACGTGGCCCTTTTCCACACACAAGTTCTCCATTTCAGGCTGCTCCCTGTCCTGGGCAGGTTGCCTAGGGAGGAACAAGGTAGAGAGGGGCCAGAGTGGTTCACAGCTAGCCCAGAGCTACCCTGAGCTGCATGTTGCTGCCTATGCCCTGCCTTGGGAGGTTGTCCTGTGCCAGGCAGCTTTTTGCAAATCCTCTGGTTTGCATGCCTGGAGGCCCCTGAAACGTGGCATTAGCACTGTGTACAGCACAGACATGCTGTATATTGCTCGATTTATCCATTAAAGAGCTTTGTGCTCCTAGCCAGCACCCTGGCGTGATGGATTGATCTGTTGGTGGCACATAGGCAAGTGCTGTTTCTGGTGGAGGAGGAGAAGTATGGGAGTGTCACCTTGCAAAAGGGTGCAGGTGAGCATTAGGAATACTCCCAGATGCCCATGTGCTGACTGCCCAGATGGGAAATGTGCCCCTTTCACCTGGCAGCTGCCTTGGAGGCTGGCTCTAGGCTGCTGGGAACCACCCTGCTGAACAAAGGGGCCTTGTGCTGGCAGGGAACATCAGATATGCTGAAAGCACCGCAGATTGCCAGCCTTCCCTTGGTGGAATAGCCCCAGAAAATGTGGATGTGGATTTGACCATGCTTTTCTCTCCCATCACCTCTTCAAGAGGTTCCCTTTGGTCAACAGGCTGGCATTTCTTCCCTGTTGTGATACATACGTTTGCTGAATGATAGAGGTTTCCTTACTCGGAAGTTGAACCCTGTTCCTGGATCTGTTGACATTTACTCTAGGTGCTTGAGCTGGACAAATAATCCATGAATATATGTTGACATTTCTAAATCAATTTGCTTTGGCTGGTACTACACCTGTCTAGGGATTACTCTTTGCAAACATTCAATGGACTGACTTCTGCTGTAAATATTCACAGCAAGTGTCTTTCAGCATCTCAGAGACCGCATTTGAAAATAGCTTACAAATCTGTGAAGGTGCCTCTGTGTGTATTTAAGGGAACAGGTATAATGTCATGGCTTAATTGCCTTATTGCAAGCAACTGTGTTACTTAAAACCAGGGCAATTGTAACACAGGAGGCCTTCAAACCCTGCGTTCCTATGCTTAATCTCCACGGCCAAATATTAGAAACTGCACAAGTCAACATCAGAAATGAACCTGTGGAAACCATAAATAACTTTAGACAACAACAGCTCCCTCTGAATACATCAAATGTGAATAATTTGCTGGGATCCAGAAGTTCTTAGCAGGCACAGCTAATGATTTCCTGTGGTTTCACAGAGCAGTGGCTGAGAGAGGGACATGCAGGGGGGACACCACACTGCCACACGTATTGTTTTAATCAGGCCCTTGTAGGTGGAATTTGTGAACTCATGAGAATGAGAGCTCCCCAGCCCTGGCAATGATCCAGGCAGAGTTTGGGCAGACATTGTGCAAACTTCCCCATGCATCTCCAGGGGCTGATTTACCATGGGATGTATGGGGTTCCTGAGACTCCCTGCTAGCACGTGTCCTGGTTTGGGTTAGAACAGAACTAATACTATTCAATGATTTTACTTTTCAGCTAAAGCTCTTCTAAGTAACTGCACTTTCTGAGGTGGCAGTGTGTTTGTTTACAGACACTGCCTGTTTCTAGCAGTGATAAAGCCTAATGTTTAGATTTACTACCAGGGATTGGTATGCAAACCAAGGTCACTGTTAAATCTTATGTTTCACATTGGGAGGTGCAGAGTAAAAGTTGCACCTTCAGGGAGGAACAGATAGGACAGGTAACTCTAAACTGATCAACTAAGTGTTCTATTCCACATACATCATATTCAATATAAACTGAGGATCAGTTCCCTCTCTCTCTCCTCTCATCTCCTGTGCTTCAATGGCTGTCATCTGAGGAGAGCTCTGTCTGTTTTGCCCTCAGTCCTGATCCATAAGTTCCTGCTTCCAGTACCAGGATCCAGCCCCTGAGCCTGGTTCCTGTCTGCTGCTGAGGCCTTCTGCTGCAGTATCAGCGGAGACATAGTTACCGTCGGGGGGGAGGTTTGGGTTTGGTACAGGTTTTTGTACATACTTGTATATATTTCATTTATCATTATTATTATAATTAAAATAGGTTTCATTTTCTTTTCCAATCCACAAGTCTCTCTCTTTTCCCCTTTCCCTTCCCATGAAGGGAGGGAAGAGGGGGTAACAGGGAGCACTTGTCACTGGGTTGGTGGTTGGCCCAGCATCACCTACATCTCCCAATTGCAGTTGCCCATCACTGCAGCTCTGCCTCCTTCCAACCCCCACCCCCCTTCTGCGAGAGGAGGAGGTATTGCTCACTCTTGCAAACCAACCTCAGTCCTGATTTGTATCAGGCTTGCTATTTCAGTCCTGGGAACCCCAAAGTTGCTGGATTAGGTTGCTTCGTTGTTTTTACGCATGTCCCTTTGGGGTTGAGCTGAGCTGTTAAAAATAAGGCACTAGAAAGACAAATGGTTTCCGGGGGGGAAGGGAGAAGGGAAGAGGTTTAGGACAGCTGTAAAATGCTGCAAGGTTAAATAAAACATTCAACTGCTTATGTATTTCTTCCTCATGTTCCTGAAACCACTGGCGACCTGAAGAAGCTGGAGGAATCATTCCGCTTGCTGCGTGTTTTGTTTTTTGTTTTTTTTTTTCAAACTTGTTACACAAAACATTGTTTTTTCAATTTCAGGAAGTCTCTTGATGCCCTTTGGTTGATTTTGTTTTGCTTGTTATCTGGACAACTAATATTTTTTCCTGTTAGGGGGAAAAAAAGATTTTCCCAAGCAGATTAAAGATGTTTTTTAAGTCTATGAATGGTGACATGGTTCACTTTCATTGCTTTGTTTATTTTTAATAATGAAAAACACCTTAATTTATCGTAGCAAGACGTCCATCCTGGAGTAAACCTTGAATTGAATTTTCACTTGTTGTTTCTGATTTGTTTGTGGCTTCTTATCTAAGGGAACGTTGTGAGTGTTTTCTCATGCTTTTCTGAAGCTGTGGCACGTGACTGAGTTTTCTTCGCAGTGCATCGGTGTACTTCAGGCAACGACAGCCACATTCGCGAGAAGGGCCAACTGCATTTGGTGGCTTTGAAGCAATTTGTTGATTCTAAATATGTTGCAATTATCTTTAAGAAGGTAGGTCCATCCAGCCCTGGTATTAAAAGGATTGTTCAAAGTGTTGTCAGTTCTTTTTTAAATGGAATAAGAAAGAAATGGGCTCTGTGACTGAGATGCAGGTTGTAAAAGGGCACCTGAAGAACAGCCGGCCAGGCTCATTTTTGGGAATGAGGACCCCAGGTCCTGGTCCCAGGTACCCTGTCCCCTTCTTCTTCACAGCTGAGGTTGCTGTTCTATGCTTTGCAAAGGTAGTGACACTCTTGGTGCCTTCAGGCTGGTGGTCTGTTTGGCATCTACGTGCATATGAGCAAGACAAGGGGAAAGCAGGCTGCTGGGCTTTAAAGGAGAAAGGCCAGAATTATAACGTGGATAAGAGGGGGAAAAAGGGTCATAATTGTATATACTGAGTATAAACCCCAGAAGCTGTGCTGTGCACCACCAGTGAGGGGATGCCAGAGAAGCCTGCTGACATGGGGGACAAACTCTCAGGGACGTGCCAGAAACAGATCGCCTCTCCAAGCCTCTGGGACCGCACCCATGCTGGCCAAGAGGGCTGACGGTAGCCTAGACTCTGCATGGCTGCTCACCAGCCCTGAGTAAGCTCAGGTACCACCAGCGAGCATGATAGCGGCTGCTTGCAAATGGCTACAGAGCTCCATACCATGAAGCGGGTGTAGGTGGGCAGGCAGCTAGCTCCAAGAACAAAACATGTCCCCATTTGTCCACTACCCCACCAGTCCAGAGGAAACCATCAGGGCTGTCCTGCCCACCGACAGCTCGGAGGAAGCACGGCCAAGATATTTTTCTTGGCGCTGGGACCTCCAGTGTTACAGGCTTGCACGTGCCGCCTGACCCTTGTGAGCTGCCTCCTCTGGCAGCCACGGCTCGTTTCCTCCAGCTCCGAAGGGGAGACCCTGCTGCTCCCATATGCTGATGATGGCATTGGGATCATATGCATGTGGCTCTTTTTCAGCTGAACAACTGAGTTATTCTTCCCAAATTGCACTGCTTCGGTCCCTGAGAGAGTCACCACTTTTTACCTCCTTCATGCAGTTTTGACAACCTGTACAATTAATAATTCAAACTCATACTAAGGGTCTAAAGCACAGAGAATGTGAGAAAATCTTCTGGAGAGAAGCACATTCTCTCTCTCACTATTTTGTCTGAGTTATTTGCCAAAACTCCTATAGATGTTGACACTGTACACACCACTGCAGTGATCTGCATTTTTTTAAGGCAGCCTACATGTACGAGGCAGGTTAATTCATACAGCTCGTATTAAGTGTCCTGTAGGTAGAAGGCTAGTTTGAGGACCAGATGAAGATGAATTTCTTTGTAGAGCTTAGAAGAGAAGGGCTTCCAAAATGAGAGCTCACCTTATTCTATGAAATGCCTGAAAGCATAATTTGGCTTTTGCCTTTCCTGACATCTAATAATCAAACCAGCCATGCAACTTGAGCAGGTGCTTTCAAGGAAGAAAAACAAAATCTGTAAGCAAGATTATGGCACGATTTCAGCAGTAACTAAAAGGATCTGGGTCTGGTGGTGGGAACAGCTGCACCTAGAAATGTCTTGGACAAACAGCTGGACCAGACCCAAAGGAGGGCTGTAATTGCCACATTATTACATTAGCCACTGAAATGTGCAAGTTGTTGTGCACAGTCTCTTTTCCAAACGATGGTGGAATGGCTACCACTACTTTAATAAGCTCTTTTAGTAGCAGTGATGTCAAAGTCCTTGTCAAGACTAGAAAACAAGTTAATTTTGGCACAAATGTGGGGAAAAACATCATCCTGGAATTATGGAAAATGAAGAGGGGCAAATTTCAAAATCACACTGTGTCTGTCTGTGTGTACAGACATGTTCTACCTTTGCACAAGGAAGACACACCGTTCCTGTCCAAAGGAGACATCATTCTGGGGAGAGAGGTGGACAGGAGGACCAGGTGGTGACTGTGGCATACCCCAAGGGCACCACAGAGCTGTGATAAACCTAAGCAGCCTCACCTGAGGCTTCCCCCACACCCATGGCCCTGGGGCTTTATTTAAGCTCAGCCCAGGGACCTCAACCGTTTAACCTCTCAGCTTTTTAACCTTCTTGTCTTGACCTCTATGTCAAATGCATTTAGAAGTTCATTACCCTGGTTTCTACTGCTGACTCATCCAGCTTTCATTTGTTTGACTCTATGGTAAGTATGGGAAAAGCTGAGAAGGGAGTGATAGAGCCTGGGTGGATAGGGGAGAGGGACAGAGAGAATGCAAAAGACACATCCCAGGTGGGAAATACCTCAGTGGGGTCTCACTGCTAATACAAGTGATTAACTAACAGGTTTGTTCAACAGCACTACTCATCCTCTGAAAAATGGACTACTTGTTTAATAACAGGAGAACAAAGGTTAGGTGAGGTATGGCCAGCACTCCAGGCACATAAAAATCAGAAAGGAAACCAAAAAGTTTTTGATGAGGTTTAAATGTGGGCCTTGTAACAGTGCTGGGAAATGATGAAACATCCTAGGCATCCATCATTACCCTGATTTCAAGACAATAGGTCTGAGGGCTTGCTTGGTGCAGGGTTAGGTCAGCCTTTCCTGCCAACCTTGCAGCCACAGTGAGGCTGTGAGCCCGAGGAGCCCCTTGCCAGGGGCACAAGAGGAAGCACCAAGGTGATGCAAGGAGTTGCGTGGGTGACAGCAGAGTTGGTAATGCACAGCCAACAGCCTTGAAATGCAGGTCCTCTTCCTGGCTCCTTCTCTACTTGGTGACTGTAGCTGACTGGCTCAGAGGGGTGACTTTGTCCAGAGGACCAAGGCTGATGGACCATGCTCTTAGCCCAGCCTAGAGTGAACCTTGCAGACTCCGGGCAGAGACTTGCTGTGATGCTCCCAGCACTGGTGTAGTGGCACTGTCTCAAGTCCCTTGTTTTTTAAGCAAAGGTGATTACTGTTGCCCTTCTCACAGGGCTGATGAGCTGTTGATGACTAATCTCATGCTTAGTGCTGCAGCATCACTCTATGTGGACAGGGAGTTCTGGGGGGTTGCTTGCCTTGCCCAATGCTCCCCCTTCTCCTTGTTAAAGGAAAAGCCTGCTTCTTGATTCCTCCAACTTCCTTAACCAGGGCATACGTGATATTTCACAGTGAGTCTTGGCTTTCATTGCCATCTTCCCAAAGGGCTGTGGTGGGGTGCCTAGCCCAGAGCAAGGCCTGGCTTTCTCAGTAGCATTTCACATGTTATTTGTGCTTGCCATAGTCTGATCGTGGTAAAAGAGTGACTTTGTACAAGATGCTGTGATGCTTCTAGTCTGACCTGGTCCTCAAAACATGTACCCTGCAGACAGCTGGCTTGCCGGCTGACTAGGTCAATGTATATTTCCTCCCTATGCCTCCCTGTGATTCTTAATCCTTGTGTGTGTTGCTTTGAGTGTTCCAGATGGAAACCTGAACAGGTTGAGAGCAGCTATCGCTGTTCCCCTTCTGCTTTGGTGCAGGTAGCCTCCAGCACAGTGATGCCCATGTGTACATTTGGTCCTGACCATAGCAGCATGCCCAGCTCAGCGTGAGGGACACAGAATCACAGAATCATTACGGTTGGAAAGGACCCTCAAGATATCTCTCAAAGCAGTGCTGCATTCAGTCTGTACAAGGCAGACAGAATAAGAGAAGCTTTAGCCAAATTTTCTCTTCTGTGAAAACCACCCACAGGGCTTCACAGAACTGTGCACGATCTTGTGTCTAGAGACACAGGACGCGTGTTCCCACTTTAGCCGTTCAAGAGCAACAGTGCAAATGGGCTCCCTGGGGGACCTGGGCTGCCTCTCTACTGGAACAGACACAGCTGCAAACTGTCAGGCAGGAAGAGAAATCGAACATGGGAGAAATGGAGGTTGTCTCAGATACTTTTAAAAAGCTGGTAACCTAGAACTCAGAGGTACTGTTTCCAGCCTAGTCTCTTATCTGATTTTGGGACAAAATTGTATAGTGAGGTCACTGACCACAGCTGTACAGCCATGCCATTTTTTAAGGATACAGGACTATGAATTAAGATCCTATGAGATCACATAGAAAGAAAATCTTGACCTTGAAAGGCAGTTAAAAAATCTCTAAACTCAGAGTGGCTGACTGCAAAAATAGCCAAGAGAGGTAGGAAAAAAATTACCCAAATATATTCCAGTAGGTATAAATAGGCTCTCTTTTCTCCAATGTTCTTCACTACAAAAGGAAATGTCATGTTGAGTCAACTTGTGACCCAGATGAAAGGAGAAGTATTTGTTTATTTTACTTATGCTCCTGTTTACAGTATGCTGCACTTGGTGGACATATTTTTGTCCATATTGTTGCATTACAGTTTCAAAATTATCAAAATGCATTTTCATATTTGCTGCCCAAACTCTGGCCCAGGAATGGTGTTTCTGGGTATTGCTGACATAAAAGAACAAGCTCTGTGTGTGTGTATGTGTGTACTTGCTAACTAAGAGCTCATTGCTCTGTGAATTACACCTAATTATACATACAGAATAGTGATGAGAGACTTTCTGTTTTTTATCAGCTACATGATTTTAAGAAGGAAGAGGAAAGGAGAGGCAGTTCCAGGAAAGTGTTTTGGTGAACACTATGATGACAATTTAACCATTTGTTTTAAGGTCTAATAAATACAAGGCACTGTAAGATACTAATCCAAGGAATATTTGGGTAGCTCCTTTTCAACCTCTAAGCTTGATTTTTCTGCTGTAGATAATGTCTCTTGTAAATAGTGAGTGTTAATGCTTTGGCTGATCATGGATTTTGTGGGCCCTGGAAAGTACTTGTGATGCTTGACCATTCCTGCAGTATGCTTGCTGTATGGCATCGTTTTGGACTCCTGTTTGGGTGGTATATGCCTCCCAGTTGGGAATGCCTCCTAACTGCTTGGGAGTCATCAGTAGTTATAATGCATTAGTTTATTTGGTAAGAAGCTATTTTCTCACTAGCCACCTGGTTGCTTCCCATACAAAGTGCACATGCAAGGGTCTATTCTTGTTGACCTACACAATGGATTTCCGTTCCATGAGCATTCTTGGAAATAGAGCTCCCTCAATATTTGTGAGTAACAAGGTTTATGGATTCCACCTAAACAAAGCAATGGTTTTAGTAGCAAGAACACTTGTAGATATTGTTGTGCTGCATTTTCCCATCTCTAGGTTATTTCAGCAGCCCATCAGTGGCTCCAGCTTTTGTTTGAGGTGCACATAGGTATAGAAGGGATGGTTTGCAAGAATGTTGCAGGACAGAGAGCAGAGACCTGGAATTTTTTTATTGCAGGAATCCTATTATCTCATATGAGCTCATTCTGTGCTCTTCATTGCATTGTGTTTGGCAGTTCCTGCAGCAGGACTGCATCTAGGTTAAATGGCATTGTTCTGAAGTCTGGCAGAGAACAATCCTGTATTGACTATGCGTGGGGGAAGGAGAAGGCGATCTCATATGTTTTCACCATTTTTGGTACCTGTGCTTTAATTGTATGTCTGTTCTTCTAACTTTTTTTTTCTATGCCTGAAGGTGATAATTCTCTGTGTACAACAGATGGGATTGCTCTACAAAATCCCAGTGCAGTTTGGATCAGCCAGGCTGGTGCATCAGGCAGAATGACTTGCCTTCCATTAACGTTGAGAGAGGCACTAATCCGGTCAGGCACTGGACTATGGGCCTGCTTTAAGTAAGCGAAGGACCTGACTTGCTCAGCCATCAATGCCTGTATTTTTCAGCCCTAGCTCTCCTGCTTCCCACTACCTCCACTGTATGCTAGCTTTTCAAGGGGAGGCTAAGGGAAAGGGTGCAGTGCATCAGAGCAGAAAAGCCTCTAACTGTTCTGAGTATCACACAGAATATGGAGGATTGCATCTTTCAGGCTTACTGAGGTCTATATAAATGTTTGCTCAACAGAGCTTATGCTATATGAGCTGCCCTAGGCACTTGTAGGCTGTCCTAGACAGTTGGAGTACTATCATTGTGGATTTAGACTTCCCTGGGGAGAAAAGAATTGTGCCAAACAAACAAAGGTCAAAGGTGTTTGAACAGCTAACATCAAAGAAAATAAATTTCTGACACTATGAAACTCTGGGTCTTACTTTCTTTTCTGTTGACACCTTTTCTGTTTCTCCTTTAAAACCTTCATTGGTAAGCAATAAAATGCAGCTCCCTGGACCTGCTGACCATGTGTCATAGATCTGAGTACCAATCAGGTAAAAATAGTTGGTTAAATGCCAGGGAAAATCTGCCTTGAACAGTAAAAGTAAGGAAGCTTATTTTTGACTTGGAGGTGAAAGGAACTGGAGATCTCATTTGTTTCTCTCCTCCCTAGAAATGTTTCCTATCCTTAATGGTGAAACTGCTGTAGGAGCAAGAATGTGAGGATGGAGGAGAGACCTTCATACACCCCTCTTACAAAAGCAATGTTGTGCTTTCTCCAAAGATCCAGAGGAACTTCTCCACGTGGTATGTTGCTGGTGATGTCTCTTCTTGATTGCCATTTTTGCATTGAATTGGGAACATTTGTGGCTCATGAAGGGCAGATGCTACAGAGAAGCTGACAGGCAGCAATGGTCCTGGGGCAATTGGGATACATGTTGTGGGGCAAAAGTTGTGGAGTCACTACGTGAGTGTTTGAGCTGTGTGTATGTACCTAAAGACTGGTCAAGCTGCAGAAGGGTACAACGACCTTCAGATTTGTCAGTGGTGTGAGAAACATCTACCTCTTATAGTGTTCTGGGAGAGGGTGATCTGTACCACCATCCCAGTGGGACCTGTGGCACTTCCTCTTTGCAGCTTTGAAGCACACGAACTTAACCCAGAAAATCTTGGTCACAAAATAGATGAAAATAAGCAGGAGTGTTTCTATTAGTTGGAGGCAACTGTTGAAGGTGAATAGGCTCTTCCAGACCTTCTGAACTTGTTTTATGGGAAGAACTTTATTTTCCACCAGGACCTCCTCCTTCCATTTAGGCTTCTGTCTGTCAGCATCAATTTCTGTGCCAATCCCAGTTCAGGAACAACCACAGTGGCTTTGTCCCTATCACACAGATTTTTATCATAATCATATTTTATGTGGTACTTCTTCCACACCTGTGACACTCAGTGTCTAGGTGACATGTGGGTGTGCCAGGCTCTGGGAGGGTTTCCCTTCCTGCTGGCTGCCAGTCAGGAGTTTGCACAGATCTCCCTGCAGCTGTGTTTTGTGAATCTGAACGTCTGTGGCCCATGTGCAGGTTAGATAAACATGACTGTGGGTCAGAAGCAGCAAAGACCCCTCTGGGATCTGGCTGGATGATACAAAGCAGGGTGAACCTGGAAGGACAGTAAGTCATGCTTGCCATTACTTGTTTGAGCTATTCTAAGAGGACTTGGGTGACAAAATTCTGCCCCAGGGCAATTTTAGAAAGATTTTTACTTTTTGCTATGGCAGTGACAAGCTCCAGAGATATACTCTCCTGCTTGTTATAGGAAACTAAAGATGCAACCTCTTATCCATTCACAGAGGCTTATCTAGCTTGTGTTTAGCTAAAGGCACAAAAATATTTCTGAAAGGAGACCAGTGTTATTTCCATGCACCATTGAGGGAAACTGAGGCATCAAGTGGTGAAATGATGGATTCAAGGCCACCTGATGACCAGTTGCAACCTGAGCATTAGGTGCAGATACTTCTCCCAGAGTGGCCCCCTCATAGCCTCATGTAGCAAACCCCAGCTCTCCTCTTCTGCTCATACTGGGGAGCAGGGAGCTAAGCTTGCCAGGCAATCCTGTGTAAAGGGAGAGGCAGGTTTCCTTAGGGGTGAACACTAAAAATACCCTGGCAATGAGCAGTAGCTGCTGTTGCACAGGCATGTCAGAGAGAAGTCTCTCTGTGCCAAGTACATTAGAGAAATTGTTTTGGAATGGTTCATTGGTGTGAAGACATAGCCTCAAAACACTGTCAGGAGCTGATATGCTGGGGATATGCCAGCTGTGTGCATTAGAGAGGAGGGGTGGTAGATTAGGAAGGAATATGGGTACATTCACTCCACTTCTTTCCCCAAATCTCTTTAAAAAACATCCTTTGGGAGAGGACACTGTTTCCCAGCCAGGGATGCTTTTCATGGCCACACTAAGGCAAGGTAGGGTTCTACTGCCACTGGCGGAGCACAGCAGAAAAACTGTTCCCCATTGAAGTCCCTCATCTCTGGTGGGCATCAGAAGGTGGATGGAAGAAACTGGATGAAGATAGGACCTTTGAACTATAGGGAGCTGGAAGAAGCAGGTTAATCCTAAGGATTTGGGGAAATTTCTGACTCCTTTTCTGATTGCTCAGATGGAATCAAGGCATGGTCTAGGTGTGGGTGAGGGGAAGGGCTGTACAGCCTCTCAATACTCCAGCCTTGGGCACACCAGTGCCCTTCCTGTTATGGGATGATATGGCTGGAGGAAGGAGCAGGGTTTAGAGGTTGCAGCCCCCCAACCTCCACCTTATAAGCTGCCTCTGAATTCTCCCTTCATGCACACACACAGAGCCCTCATTGGTAGCATAAGGCTGCATCTGCTATGAGAGATTCAGGCAAATCTGAGAGTAAGGGGGTGGAGGAAAAAAAAAAAAGCAATCCAGGAAAGAAAAGAACCCTCTGTCATGTGTGGGTTATTTTCAAAGGGTGGCATTGCTATTTTCCCAGGCAACAGCAGGCTGCAAGGCAACTTGGGTGGGCAGGTGATCAGGGCAAAACCAAGAACTACCAGCTCCAGCTGATATGGGGATGCTGTTTACAATAAACAGAAAGCTGTAAGAGGAGAGACTGTGGAGAGGGAGCTGGGGAGATCTCCATGGAGACACTTAACCTGCTGCAATGGGTGCCCTCAGGGATTGGCACTAACCAGGTCCTTAGGAAGAAAAGAGCC
Source organism: Galbula dea (assembly GCA_013399015.1). Lineage (NCBI taxonomy): Eukaryota > Metazoa > Chordata > Aves > Piciformes > Galbulidae > Galbula > Galbula dea. The sequence continues at coordinate 26,572 of VWZX01003842.1, forward strand.
TGGCATGGGCTTAGCAGGATCCTTCTTGCAGGCAGTGCATGCAGAGAGATGGAGATTTCCAGGCCTGCTATTCAACACACATGAAAAATAGTATTGAAACAATATTAAGGTTAGTACTCAAGCCATAGAAAGCCAAGAAATTAAAGAAGTGCAGGCCAGATGTTTGCTCTCAGAAAGGGAGGAAGGGGGGTGGGCAGAGGAGAAGGAGGGCAGGGAAAGGATGCTTCTTTGTCTGGGCTGACAACTTGGTGCCTTTCCATGTCTCTGAAAATGGTAGAAAGTATCCTCCATTTTTATTTTGGAGCAATACTTGAGAGTATGATTCTATGTGAGAAGAGAGAAGAGACTTTGCTGGAGGATAAAGGGCTAAGTGGTAATTTTGTGATTCACCTTGAGGAGGGGGCAGCACCTGTTCCTCTGCCTGGGAATATGGGCAATGTTGCTGCCTGCTCCCTGCTTGCTCTGGGCCCCTGGGAAAGCCCTGGACTAGGATCTTTGGCTGAATTCTGTTGGCCTTGCTTTATGACACTGAATTTGAAGGACCTCCCTTGCTCCTTTTCCATTCCTGGGGAAGGTGAGGACCTGTGCCCTGGTGTTCATTTCACCCATTCATACTTTGGATTCGTCCCCTGCCACTACTGTGCCTGACCATCCTGTAGCCATTTGTACTCTGTGAGGGGGAGAGGAGCCTGAGGCTTGTGAGTGCTCAAGGACAAGACTCAGGTTGCTTACTTTGAGGTCTCAGAGGGTGTTTGCACAGTGAGAAGACCAGACCCTTAACCTCAAGCTTAGTCACAGGCAGCATGTTGCAAGTACACCCAACATCCTTGGGTGGAGGTTCACCTCCACTTTTCCTGAGGAAAGTGGCGAATGTTACCAGCTACTCCTCCTTTCCAAGCTGCAGTGTTCTCCTGGACAAAGTGCAAGACTCATGGCATCAGAAGCAGGTAAGACAAAGAGCAGCCATAGTCAGTAAGCTGCAGTGCTTGCTTGGCCGGCAGGCTTCTGAGCTGTGCTGCACAAGCATTTGGAACCCTCCTGCTTGAAAGAGGAAGGGACCAAGGGTTACAAGGCTGCAATTTCAATTTGAACTGGTGCAGAAGGATGAAGGGAAATGACAGTGTGGAGCTAGCCCTTTTACCTTCTTTTCCTAGAGCTAGAGTGTCAGCAATGCATAGGATGAAGTGATGGTATGGGTTGTGCTCATGTGCCAAATGCTGCGTCACACAGAGATGGAAACCACCGAATCCACCTAGAATAAACAAAGGAAATGGAGAAGCGATTTACTGTAAAATTAATAAAAATGTGATCCATCTCAAAAGGGAACCACATAGACCACACTTTGGTGTTTGGGAAGGGTCAGCAAGACAGAAGGGAGAGAAAGGAAGAGAGAAAGGTTTCCTCTGTAGCCTTTAGCTGAACCCATCCAGCACTGTTGTGCTCTAGGGTCTCTCCTCCCAGGAAAGGCACAGCAAGCCCAGGAGGACATCCCTGAGGAAAGCTGACTTTTCTTCATGCCCTGAAGCTGTCACTGGGCTCTGCCTCTCTAAGTGAAGGGGAGGAGGACATGTTTCTTTGCCCTCAATATATATATATTTTTTTTTAAGCATTTCAATGACCTCTCAATATCAGTAAAAGGGAGCCACAGGGACACTCAAGGCCTTTCTCAAGGGACACTGCTGATAGAGAAACCACCTCTGTTGTGTCAGTCCTTGTTTGCCTTCCTCCTGGGCACACAGTGCAGGGGAGCCTGTTTGGGAGAAGACTCTTGTTATGTGGGGATGTGAGAGCCAAGGGAGCAGCTGGCTGGTGAAACTGCTTGGCCAGAGCAGGAGTCATTTCCCTTTTCCCATATTCCCTGCAGGAAGTGGTGAGGTGTCAGCAGGTTGCGTAAGGTTAAACAGTCACATCTGAAGTGTTCCTCTACCGTAGTGTGTCTAAACCTCTGCAGCCCCATGCCTGGCCCAATACACTGACTGTTACCAATTGGGATGAAAAGAAAACCAAAATACATGGAAGAAAAAAAAAAGCAAAAAATGTTAATGGAGTTATAGGGACAGATGCTGCCTGACTCTTCTCTTTCATCCACCCGTTTCTTTCTCCTGAGCCAGGCAACATTTCTCCAGAGAGGGGAGTGAAGCCATGAGAGGGGTAATTAAAATAGTTAATTATAATAATATATAATAATTATATAGAATATGTATAATTATAATGTGTATACTTTGCTGTTAGCTTGGCTAAATGATGTGTAAGTGTAGACTGGACTGACTAAGATTGCAAAAAGGACATGTTGAGATGGGTGATGGAGGTTAACATTTCCTCATGACACCTCACATGCAGTGTGTGGGAAGGTTTCAGAAGGAGAAAGGTGTTGGTGTCATTTAAGACTGCTCTGATGGAGATATTAAGAACTAGTGTCCAAAGAAGTGTTACTGGATTGAGACTAAGCCACTTTTTCTCAATGTATTTGCTATCCCTAATTTATAAAACTCTTGGCAGGAGATAGTTGAAGGAGTAGACATCAATTTAAATGTGCATTAGACAGATAAATCTCAGGGAGAAATTGGGAGTAATAAAATTGGGACCAGCCATTTGTGTTCTTTTTGTGGTTTTAATGGGAAACTTTGGCTTTTCATCATCCTTCTTGCTGCATTTCTTCCACTCCCTCGACCCAAATTCCACCCCTTAGAGCAGAACTCAGCAGTCCTACTGCCACATAGAAACTTATGGGTCAAGATAAAAACCAGCCACACACACTCACCCAAAAATGCCAAAACCCAGGTTATTTTGTTGCTTTGGTAATGCCTGTTTTGGCTAGAGGACAATCAGATCTCACCCTTCATGGCATCTTTTGGCCAGAAGAAAACTTCCTTCCCAAAACAGCCATCACACAGCAATGAAGACCACAGAGTACTTTCCATGGAAGTTTTCTTCTGAGTCCCAGGTATGTCAGGCATGGGACAGCAGCACTAGCAGAGAGGTGGTCTGACAGAAGTAGCAGTGGGAGCTGCACTCAGGACTAGAATGGCTTTTGGAGGCCATTAGTCTTGACAGTCATGTTATGTAGCTCAGATATCCCCTGATTTTCAAATGTTATCTCTGAAACCTCCAACACATCCTCATTCTTACCACCTTGACAGCCCTCTAGGCTTTTCCCTTTGGGCTGTTATGAAGAGAAACTCCATAGGTGAGACAGAGAGGGATGAAAGAATGGCTCATTTTATGTGCAGATGCAAAGCAAGAGCAGTAGGTCACTGGTTTGGTGGAAAGGCATGACTCTGGAGATGTAACCAGCAGTTACCTCAATTACTGATTTGTATTTCCCCACAAAGAGGCACTTTTCTGAGCTCTGGCACTGCATATAACCATTAAAAGTGACAAAGTTATGCAAACCAAATAGACCCAAGAATTTTTGTATTATTTTCAACATGATGTTTCTTTTATGAAATAATGCCAGCTACTAATACAGGCACAGCTCCTTCTGAAAATACTGGATAGATGCCTACTTTTACTGGTTTTCCACTGCTGGAAAAAAATTCCTTGAGTGGAAAAGTCCCTGGGCAGACAGCATACATCAGAAAAGATCCTCTATGGGAGTCATATGAGCACACACATCTTCAGAACCTTTCCCAGAAGCAGGCTGGACCTGGGGAAGGTGCTTTTATGGGCAACCTGGATCTGCAGGGCTTGCCCAGAGGTCCTAAGCAAATGGTGGGGCTGAAAACAGGAGTGGTTTACATATAGCTAAGCATTGTATTCACAGAGAATCTTCCACTGCAGGCACACCTTCTATTGCAGGACACCTCCTTTGGTGCTTTGGAGGTGAACTGCCCCCTATCCAAATGATATCCCTGCAGCTGTGGGATCATGCTGTGTTTGTCTGGGATCATCCACATGGGGACTTTGCTCTCCAGCAGGCTTGGCCCTGCACACCATTCTGCATCTATGCAGGGAAGGTGGCATCACAGATGTGTGCTTATTGTATGCGTCATGGGGAGGTAAGCAGGTCTTGGGATCACTATGCCTGCTTTGAATTGTGGGGCAGCTGGGGTCATGGGACACATGTGCTCTGCAGGACAGGGAGACAGCAGGATCTGTCATAGCTCTGCCTTGGGCAACAAGGGAGATGCAACAGGTCATGAGCCTGAATCTTATTTGTGTCCTGCCCTGGGAGATGCCATCTGGGGGCTGCTCACACTCAAGGTGTAGAGAACTGCTCCCACCAGGTAAAGTGATTATTTGTGTAAAGGTACTTCTTTAAAATTTATTTATTTATTTATTTTAAACTCTTTTATCTATTTTCAGAGTCCTCACAGTACCAGAAATAGTTTTGCTGAAGCATTTTGGTAGCTCTTACTAGTTCAAAATAAAACCCTTGCTTCTGAGGCAGGAGGGAATAGATGGAGGGAAAGACTATTTTTAGTAGTCTTAATGTATTGTAGTCTTCTAGTGGTTTTGTTAATTTAAATGTAATTTGGCATTAAATATAATTTCTGCACATAGTATGGAAAAAAATGGACACTAGGATTCTGGTTCAGTACAGAGAATCTTAGATTAATTGACCAAAAATAATTGCTTCACATAATCTTTTATTTCCAGACCATCATATTTTCTAAAAATACACACAGGGCCCTGTGACAAATTGTAATGGCTCCAGACTAGCTCTTCAAATGAAGCTGAGGCAATCTATTGAGCAAATCAACTATTTCATCATCCTGTATTTATATTATAAGAAACTACAGGGTAGTATGATAAATTCACCATATGGTCACTTACTGACCCACACATCTGTATTGTATTATCATTTTGGACTGTGATGATGTGATTCATTCCTTTTTCATTTAGCAGATAGGTGTTTAGTCTAAGTCAGTTGTCTATGCTTCCTGGTAGACCACAGAGGCATCTTCAAATAGCAGTTTAACCTCTCCTCTCCCTGCTAATCCCATTTATCTTGGGATGGGATGAATACTCCTTTGGAAATACCTCTCTTTCTCCCTTCATTGACTTTAGAGAGTGTGAAGTGACTGGCCTAGATCAGATGCCAAGGTGGTGGTAAATGCAGTTTGGCTGTATTGATAGCTCCTCTGGTTCTGCATGTAGGGAATATGTGAATACAAAATATGTCTGTCAATACCACAGAGAAGGATGCTTTGAATTCATCCAGCCAGGCTCAGACTGCCAAAATTGGAAGCTTAGAGGTAGCAATCTAAAGGTTTTATTTAGGTATTAAAATGAGAGCCTGGCTCTTGAACTCAGTGGAAAGGTTCTCACCAATTTCTGGCTGGGGTTGCCCCCATTTCCAGGGGTGCTGTGCACTCACAGATCAGCTGCTTGCTTGAATAAGTATTATGGACTAAGGAGTCTGTATTTAGCCCCATTGTAGAGTCATTTCCTGGCAGTATTCCTTTTTGTTATGTCTCTCACAACGCTGAATATCTCCTGAATTTTCTGCATTTACTTTTTTTCCCCTCCCTTAGTGGAGTGCACTGTACAAAGCCCTAGCTATGACAACTGCTTCAGGAAATGCTCTGAACACCATACCAAAGCCGTTGTTGTTGTGAAGTGAGGTGCTGTGGTGCGGTGAGGTCATTTGAAAAGAAAGGTTTTGTAACACATGCAAGGTTTGTTTTGCCTTGGGGATGGGCAGCCAGGTCTGGGAACTCCAGCCAGCCAGGGCACATGGGGAAATGCTAGTGAAATTTCTGCAGTACTGAAGTCTTCTCAGCAGGAGGAGTTGAGCAGAGTCCCTCAAGAAGCAGATGGAGTCCATGCATTCCACAGGAGCATGTGGTAAGGAAAACCAGATTACCTGGAAAGCACATAGCACAGAACACAGGCAGTTTGTGCTCTACAGACAATCATGGTCTTGTCCACTAGGAAACAATTGTTTCAGTAAAATACCATGTTTTTCTTAAGATACCTCAGAGTTTTCCTAAGTTTTCTTAAGATATGTCTGAGTTTTATTCTTGCCTTCTGTCATCTGTGGCCTTTTAAACAAAATGACTTGGCAATATCCTTGTTCCTTGAAACCACACAGTTCTCATGTGTCTGAGAAAGAACTGAGTGATGCAGCTGCCACTGGACATTTGCTGTCTCTGGGCACTGTCATAGGAGAAAAAGACAGTGACAAGTTAGGGAAGACTTCTCTGAGCAAAATAAAAGCCGTTTCTCATAGAAACCCCACTTAAACTGCCTCTCTTTATTCAGGAAGATCTTTGGTAGGTCCTTCACAAGCTCTGTTTGGTGCTGGCTGACGGTGCTCCAGGAATCAGGATGTTCTGCTGTGGTCTCTGGAGGAGTTAGTCCTGCCCTATAGCATTGGATAAATAGGAATATTGCAAGTAAAGGAAAGGATGTGAACGTTGAGTCCATGAGTATGGCTGCCAGAGGTCTTGTCTTCTGCATTCAGAAAGGTTATCTTAAGGCAAAAGTAATAGAGGAAATATGTGCCATGCAAGCCTGGCTATAACCTGGAGGTTACTGAGCGTATGTGGCCCATTGTGAAAAGGTTCCTGTCCTCTGTGGGACGTTTGTGGGAAAGCTCCACCTGGCTGTGACCTCTGCTTCCCTCTGTGCATTCACTTTGCCCATGCTGGCCGCTTGGCTCCTAGCTCCTTCAGGAGCAGGCAGGCATTCAGAGCTGTTTGCACAAGCCACAATATTACACAGGCCATTTAAAATGCAGGATTTTCTGTGATGGTGACCCTTACCCACGCTGCAGTTTCTATGAAAGGAAAGTTTAGGCTTTTTAAGGCTGGTGGTTGTCCTACAGAGCACCACGCAAGGGTGATCAGACCCACAGGAGGAGTGGAGATCCTCAGTAAAAAAGTAGCTTTCCCAAGAATGAACAAGACAGAGAGACAAGACACAGACTAGAGGTATGTGAGCACATGAATTGAATGGTGCATTTAATGAGAACTTACTAGAGAGTAACACAGCTCCTGCTGCTGAGGCAGGCAGAGTCTGTTCTTCCTTGTTTCAGCAGTCTAAAACATCACATCTGCAGTTGTCTGTACTTGTCAAAATTTGGTCCATAGTCTTTATTTGAGCCTGTCTGCCCAGCTTTGCAGTTCAACAGGCAGAATCTGGATTTCTGCCCAAGCAAGTGCATCCTATGAGCCACACCAGAGGCTGTGGCCACGTGAGGTGAGATGGACCCACCAACGATGCCTAAGACAGGACTTTGACTGGCAGAACACGTCACTTCCAAGCAAGTTATAGCTAAAATAAACATATTATGATGAAGCTAAACAACAACAAAGCCAGCAAATGCAGCTAAAATCAAAAAGAAGCCAACCTACTTTGGAGAAACCCAGAGGCTAAGGTACAGCCTCATTTGGCTCTGGGTTTGCCATCCAGATCAGAGAACTGAGCTGAAATGTCTATTCTCTGTGAGAAACTGTGCCTTCCTCTGCAACTCCAACAACAGCAAAGCAAACAATACCTTGCATTTGTTGCCAAATCCTATTGTAGTGTAGTTTATTCTTGTCTTTGTGAATGCATTGGCCTTCTCTGTGCTTCTGCAGTGCAAGTTCCCTCTGCTAACAAAAACACAAGCAGTGCTGCAAACTGCCCATCAGCAGCTTAGCACCCAGAGGTCTCATTTCTTACAGGCAAGGCTCAAAGTGATGATGCAATAACAATGCAGCTGTCTGCTGCAGGAAGACCAGGGGCTCTCTCTGGAGCTTTTCCTGCATAGGTGAACACTGCTCCAGAAAAGTCAAGAACACTTGCTGTCTTGATGCATCACCATCAAGAACCCCTTAGTGTAGATGCAAGTCACTGGTCAATACCACACACTGGAAAAGGACTAGCTCACTTTTGCCATATCTCACTGCTTAGTGAATCCATTTAAAACTTTAAATGGCTTCATCAATGGCCATCTCACAAAAGTTACAGCTCTCCAGATAGGCCAAGGAAGTTTACAGATTGCTGTGATAAAAAAGTTCATGAGCACAGACAAAAATTCTGCATTTTTTGCGGAGGGTTCCTAAACAACATTGATTTTTGTGTGTCTGTGGGGTGAAATAAGATTCCCACACAGCCTGATCAGTACCTCACCCAAGCCTTGGAGTGTTCCTTTAAACAGCTCTCTGAAATTCCCAGAGCCGCTCTCTACGGCCAGTACTTCAGCGTGTGACCTTTGGAAGTTAGGGTAGTATTAGGCACTGGGCCACTCTGGTGCAAGTTCCCTGAAACCTCAAACCATTTCTAAACTTCCATACTGATATATTTCCTGATTCCAGTGGTGCATAAAAGAAACAAACCCGAGAAAGCCCCGCTCTGGATTTTCCCTTGCTCTCTTGTGAGTCTTAAATACACTATGTTATTCATTAGTAGCACCCGTGTGATCACACAGGTTCTGTCGGGTGTCCAAGAAGAGCTGCCCACCTTCCACTTGCTGATTGATTCAAAGCTCAGGAGAGAGTAGCTAAAGACAAATTTCACCATGTTTCCTTTGCAGGGATTCCATCACAGTGATATATTTCTTTGTTTTTCTCATTGTACATGACAGGAGTTGCTCACATTTTGACCCAATTCTGTTTCCTGAGGTATCTGTCCATTGTTTGTATATTGAAGAAGGACAGGTCTTGTGCTTTTGCAGGTATATTCCATCTTTCTGCCTGCACAAAACATCTCTGATGCTAATGAGCTCTCTCAAAGGAAGACTCCACCTGGCAAGGGTTCCTTTGGGGATGTAATCTCTATGTAGAGTTTCATCTCCTTCCCTGGAGTGTAGCTGATTGATAGCCACATATTTGTGTTCTGATGACTCCAAGTAGCCAGATTAGCCTTTAAGAGCATGAATAGCTGGCACAAATAGTGACCAGTCTGGTACCTACATGGCCCAAAGTATGAAAGTTCTGCTCTGTGCCTACTCTTAAGTGGGCTTATATAATCGATCCACTGGTGTCTTTTAAGCTCTAGTACCACATCTTTAGCCTTATCTCCTTCTTCCTTTGCACCTTCAGGTCCTTCTCCACAACTTCAAGTCTCAGCTGTCCTGTGGTGATTCTTCTTCTGGGGTGCCCCTAGTGGAAGGGTTGCAGAGAAGGTCCTCTACTGCATATGTGAACTTATGTCCTTACCTGGTTGTCATTAATGGCTCCTGAGCCTAAGTAGGTGGATAAACAAGGAGGAACAGCCCAGCCTGAAGCTCAGGGAGCATAAATGCAGCTGCATATGTCTGGCAAAGGAATATGATAGCAGGGATAGTCAAACAGTGACACACTTGTGCATTGGGGACATATGGGGATGGAAGTACTGGGAAAGACTATGCTTGGACTGAGACCTTTGCTACCACCTCATCTTCCTTACAAGGTCAGACCTTGCCACAGCTTTCAACACCACTGGTGTTTAATGATTTGAATTCTCTGCAAATGCAAAGGTGGGGAATGTGAAAGCAGACAAGTCCTTTCTTCATCCTGTGTACTACTCTTTGACCTCTTTCCTCACCTGTCTTCACCTCACCTTCCCCTGTGGGAATATCTCAGCCGGGCAGTGACACTCCTTGCCCTGCTTGCACTATGCATGGTGTGTGAGATGTGCCACAGCCACCACCAGCTTCCTCTGGACACTGGCTCATTGCAGATTAGTGTCAGGTGGGAGAAAATATCCCTGGGAAGCCACACAAGGTGGCTGGGTGGCAGAGGGCAGTGCTCAAATGGTACCAAAGATGAATGCTGTTTGAATATAGTGGTGTCTCTGGAGGCCAGGTGTACTTTGAGCACTGAAGACATCTAGTCCTCTCCTGTCTGCCAAGCTCCCCATGGAACATAACACCTCGTCCTTGGTTGGAGGACTCACTTAAACTTTTCCTATGTCATATCTGAGGCCATCAGATCTCTTGTTCCCTTCATTCCTTCACTCTTCTGCTGAAGAGCAGCACTGCTGAAAAGCTTTTAATTTTGGCTGTTTTGGGAGTAAATAGCAAAGTATTAAAGGCTTCTGTTTTCTAACTTTCACCTTCCAAAAAACCCCCAACCTGTGAAAACCTTCTCAGTGGATATGTTTTTGTTAAAAAATTGGCTGTGACCAATGTCCAAAACAGCAACCCGCAAAGAGAAGAGTGCAGTACTAGGAGGGAGCGAATGTAGGGGGCTAGGATTAATGCTGATGAAAACCGACTGAAAAAGATTAAAAATCCTGGATCCTTCTTTTCAGGTGTGGGAAGCTTTCCTCTCAGGCTCATGTTCCACTGAGTGTGAGCACTTGGATCCCTCACTGTTGGAGAGAGCAGTAGAGTACCAGTTCGCTGCTGGCTGGGAGGTGTGCAGGTCCTCCTGACTTGTTTTGGATGTGTCTCTCTGGGTCTCAGCCGCACATCGGAGCAGGCCTGTTTGGTATTGCAACAGGATGGGCTTTCTCTGTATGAACATAAGCTGCTATAGGAACTGAGCTGGAATTTCTCCCAGAGTTTTCCCAGCCCTCTGCTGAGCCCTGATTGCTCCCAACAGACTTTGGTGCCTCGGTGATACAGTCCTGGGCAATTACTTGTGCATTTCTTTGTAAGTATTTTCTCTTGAAGTGTCTGATATTTGCTACTTAAGTTGTCTGTTTGTGGTGCTCAGTTGCTTTCAACTGATGTTGTTGTTGAAACAATATGGTGGTGTTTCTGTTCTCTAGCCAGAGGAGCAAGCTATCTTTTTCAGCAGGACTTCCCAGGTTTTCAAACCTAGAAATTGGTTTCCATGAAGGCTTACACCCACGATTTCAGTGCTGGGAAGGTTTTTGCTAGCAGGACTTGATCATAGGACTCTTTCCAAACTCTGCAGGGTCTAAATGCCAAATAAAATAAACCAAAACCAAACCCAAATCCCTTTTTAAATTTTTTTTTCATCCAATTAGGAAAAGTGAAATTTGCTATGACCCATGGTTTTTGCAGCATGATTCCCCTAGTGCAGCCAGGGAGCCTTTCGCAACCCCAGCTTCCTTGACTGCTGATCCTTTCGCCTGTCTGTCGTTCCCTTTTCCTCCCAAAAATGCCTGTGACATGAGGCTCTCCCTTTTCCTCTTGCTCCACCACCCAACCTTCCCACCCCGAAAGGTCAGGCACTCTGGAGGCAGGTGTCTTGTGTGCTTGGAGGGAGCACAGCAGCGCTGGGCCTTGTAGACAGGAAACCTTTTACTCTAATTAGTCTTTGCAGAAGTTTGGCATTTCTCCTCGGAGCGGTTTCCCCACTCATGAGGAGCACGTATCCAGCCCTTCCTTCTCACCTCGCACGTCCGAGCCTCCCACCGTCTCCCGCTGGGCTGCAGGGGTTCAGTGGTGGATCACTTTGCTCAGAGGAAGCAGGCAAGGGGCTATGTGAGGAGATAAACACTGTTTTCTGACGATAGGAGGGTTTTCTTTCAACACAGCCACGTTTGTGACGTGAACCTGGATCATTTTTGCTCCCCCTTGCCTCCTCCCGCCTGGCCCAGACTCGCCAGGCTTTTGTCTTGTTAATCAGTACAACTCCTTCCAGGGCTTCCTGGGGGCTCTTTGGCTGCTGGGTTATGAAGACCCATGAGTTCATTGTTTAAATTAAGTTCTTCTATATGGAAACACCACTGGTTTCCCATATGGTCTTGGCAAAGCTACCATCCGCTCCCTACCTAAATTAAATTTCACTAATTGAATTAGTTACCATTTTATCAGCTGCTGCTTTGCACTAGTTTGTGAACCCCCAGGGGCCCAGGCCAAGCGCAGTCAAGAGCTTCCCCACCTCACCCTCTCATTTATCATTGTGACAATGCACAGCGCTGGGAGAAGCAGGGGGGTGGAAAGTACCCTGCCCTTCCCAAGCATCCCAGCCATCTCCAAGCATCCTAATTATTGACCTCTGTGAGCGAAGCAGCCCTGTGCTGACCTTGGGCTGCTGAAAGGAAGCATTCTCCACTTGGTAAGAATCCCCCTGTGACAGTAGCAGGGGCCAGGCTGAACGCAGGAGTGTCAGAAGGGAAGCACTGCATGCAGGCAGCGGCGTCCTGGGATGTCGCAGTTTCCATATGCCGGGGGACTACTAGCGACAGGCCTGGGCTCAGGGGACAGCGCTGCCTCGGTGGCCCATGAGTGAGGGAGGGAGAAGAGGACACGTGGAAAGGGATGGCCTGAAATGGGTCTGCCAGCATCTGGCAGCAGAGCATGAAGCATGTCACCTGTTCCAGCCCTTGCCTTCCCTTGGCAGGCATCGGGGGCTTGGCTATTGTATCCTGGTGGGATGTTGAAGATGTGGCACTGGAGTGGGTTGTGAGTGCCCAGCACTTCCACAGGTGCTTCTGGCTGCTGGACTGTGCCTGGCTGCTCATGGCTGACCACAGGCATGCTCTGCAGCTGATGGAGACTGCTTGGGAAGTGTTGGCTGTCATGTTGCTGTTTTTGGGGGGGCATGGGAGGAGGGAGATGTATGTAGAAGCAACATCACCCAATGCTTTCTGACCTGCTATCCCTGCACCATTGTCTCCTCTCTGTGGGGGAAGAGAGGGGTGCACCGAAGCAGCAGGCAGGCTGGGGATGTAACTCTCTGGGGTCAAACCATAAGGAAATGCTTTCTAGGGACACATAAGCACTGCATAACACTTAGTGGTGTGGGAATTCTTCTGTGATGAAAAACAGGGATGGTAAAGCCAGCAGGGCTGTGTGGGGTTAGCAGGCTGACCTAATCAACTATACCAGTTTGTATTAGGAACCCTTGCTGAAGGCAGACATCTTCATTTAATTCAGATGCTGCCAGGTCTGAGTTTGCTTTGCAGATGAGGCAGAGACCCGTTGGTAATGATGATCAAGTTAGGTATCTGCAAGATGCAGCTGAATAAGAGTAGTTGACTCCTATGGCCAAACTCCACTGCTTCCGAGATAACCTGTCAAAGGGTAACCTGGTTTTCCTCTGTGGACCTTTGATGTAGAAAATGTGTAGATGCTCATGAAGGGAGGGAAGCCAAACTTGAGAATGAAGCTGCTACTCCAGTGTGGAGCAAGGCCAGCACTATTCTGCCCATAGTTACCCATCCACTTGCCTTTGAAAGTACAGGCCCTGTACTTTCAAACAAACCCAATAAAGGTCTGTTAAAAAATGATCAAAGCTGAATGTTCATTTCACTGAAGTCTGGCTAACATCCAGTGTATCATATGTCCTTGATAAAATGACAACTCCTTTCAGAAACCCCACAAAGGTGTTTGGATATCTGAGAAAATTGAGTCCCAGACTTTCATGCTCAGCAAGGGGGTGGTGCTTCATTTTTAGTTCTAGTCACCAATGTATACCCCCTGACCAATTTTAACATTTGCTCATAAATCATCCAAAAGATGTCACAGTAACAAATGAGTCAGAAAGTGTTCAGAACAGATTCCTTGGCTAAGTGGAATTTCTCTGAGCTAATTATTGGTTCTGAGTCACACTCTAGGTTCACACTTGGCTTTCTGCTAAGATATCTATTGTCTCCCATTTTTATCTCTGCAAATAGACTTTAACAAAGATCAGGTATTGATTCTCAAAGCAGACTGTTCCTGCAATCATGAGGTTATGAGGCAACGGACAGAAGCTGTGAAAATGTATGAACAGTCCAGCACTCCTCAAAGCAGTACAAAAGCAGGACAGAAACCTCAGCATGGCCCAGAGGTTTGGATCTACCAAAGTGTTAGGGATGGCAGGATGGAAGCATCCCAGCTGATGAGGGATTTGGAACAGCAACAACAGCACCACCATGGAGAGGAGGGTTGTGGGAGCAGGGAGCTGGGGTAGAAAGACAGGCACCTGGAGAGGGACACTTGGCTGTGAGATGTTGAGCAGGGATGGCTGGGGCATGAGGCACTAAGGGGAGAAAGTGTGGGTTGTGTACTCCACATGGTACTGGAGTGTTTAACCAGACTGCCTTGCAACTCACTGTTGTGAGCCAGGGGTGGAGATGGCCTGTATATCCCTCACCTCTACCACCTTCTGGTGCATAATACTTAACAGGTTTAAATGTGACTGAACTTAGGCACTATCTCTGGACATCCTAGATTAATTGTTTTAGACCTGTGCTGCACCTCTGCTCTCTCCCTGCCCATGCAGAGCTGGTGTTGAGCAATCCCCCAAATGTTTACTTTGCTTTTGAAAGACAATGGAAATTTACTCCAGAGCTCTACTTCATGACTGCTGGGACATTTCTGGGCAGCAGCATTTCCAGCATCATTTTGGTTCTTCCTCTGGCTGGCTCCTCCTGTACCAGAGGCAGATGGCTTTGCAGCAGTGTTATTTTTTCTCCAATTTCATTTGAATCCATTGCCTCCAGAATTTCTGTGAAAACTTCATTCACATCTTCTTCTGAATTTGCATGAGCCAAAAAGTTAGTCATTGAAACTTCCTTTCCTCTGTGCTTAACAAAAGCTCTCCTTTTCCACGGAGGAGCGGTGAAGAACCAGGGCCTCTGCATGGGATCACATCCTCTCTCCATGTGACATGAGCTGTGGGGCACCTCCAAGCTGGAGGGCAGACTTGCCAGCATCCATCCACTAGCTCCATCTAGTGAGAAGACTACCGTGGCATCCATCAGCATGGGGATATGGGGCCATTGGGCCAGGCTCCCCAGCCTTCTCAGGGCCCCTGGCAGGATCACACTAGCTTCACTGGGTCCCCAGGTGTGTTGCACTAGAGGACATGAGGCTGGCTGGAAACCTGTGGGCAGAGAGTCTCTGGGGCTGGAGCTGCAGCAGGAGGTGGAGAGGAGGCGTGGGAGCAGGACAAAACACAGTGCACTGGCCAAATGGGCTTCATGATTTCCCCTGAGTGAGGAGTGAGCTGGAGTATCTTCCTGGTGAGCTGGGGGCCAGAATGCTCCTTCCAGACCTCTTCTCCCAGGATGGTACATTTACAGTGTGGATGCAGAGTGAGTCTCATCTTAGTGGTGGGCTTGGACCTGCTCTAAGCTGGCAATGCCTTTCTGCTTCTTGGTGCCATGATTTTATAGCCATCAACATCAACCACTGCCTGTGAGACATAGATGTGAACACTAGAAACTTCATCCTTCCCCTGGACTGGCTGTTGAGGACAAACAAATAAAAGTGGTGAATCTAAGTCAGCATCATCTGCCAGAGAAAGATTGTGCTTTAGTGTGAGCCTTTTTAGGTCTGCACAAATTGAACAATGTCCCTGTCCTTTTTATGTCAGGCACAGCAGGGCACCTCACACCACCACTGTACTGAGGTGAACCATTTTCTGGGGAAAAGAGGTGACTTTGTGCTATCCAGAGAAGACATAGTCTTTCCTTTTCCACTACTGGCATTCACGGTTCACCTTTCCGCAAGCCACATCCCACCCAACTCCCCCTCTTTCTCTATGCTTATTAGCAGGAAGGCTCTGAAACTGATTTGTCTTTTCCCTTGACTGCTGAACCCTTTGGGTTCAGCAGTGTTGTACTAGCTGAAGCACGTGAGTTTTAAGGTGATCCAATAGATCATAGTGATTTTGAGTTCTGCAATAACATGACAAATCAGAGGTTAAGATTTGAGACTGGGACTCCTAGCATATTCTTGACTGCCGCTGTTGGACAAGATCAGTGGAAGAAGGGATTTATCTGGGATTTCTTTTGTTCACCCTGTAACACTTTTCTCTAGCCAGTGGATTCTGTCAATGACTGAGATAATACTTACCTATATGGGGTTCATTTCTGCCTCTTCACTGCCTATTGAACTCATCACTTTCATGGGAATGGCATCCTGAAAGATGGTAAATCTGGGACAGACGTGAATAATTATAGATTAACTTCTGGGTATGATGACCTAATGTGAGAATTTGGGAAGAAAAAGCCCATATTGTCCTTGTGGTGTGCAAAAGGGGAAATCAGAGTGCATCAGGAGACTAATACACTCTGCTGGCTGGAGGTTTAAGAATCTAAAGCTAAAATAAAGGTTACATTTTTAGGAATAAGCATAACAATTCACTTCATTTGAGCAATCTGGGGAACTGCGGTGTTATTCATAGATTACATTCCTCTACAATAGAAAAAGAAACATTAATCTTTTCTTTTTCTTTTTTTTTAAAGCAACAGTGTACTAATTCCTAACTCCCTTCCAAGAAAAAGCAAATGATTTATGTGTTTTAGGAAATCATTTTGTACTTGGTGCCTGCAACTACAGGAGATGAGACTGCGTAAGACTTTTGTGTCTCTCTGTATTTTGTTTCATTCTCTCTCAAACAAAGGTATTGGGTTGAACCCTTCAGCAGTTTGCAGATTAAACAGTGAAGGATTTTTTTTTCCTCTTCAGGCAGTTTCATGGTTTGGAGAAGAGGAAGCCTTGTGGAAAGCTAACCCGTGGCAGTTCCTCTGTCCATTCCCTCTGCTTGGAGCACATGCTTGGCACCATGTCTTAAGGCAATGGAAAAGAACGGAGGAAAGCAATTTTTATCTAACCAAATAAGATCTTCCACCAGAAGGAGGAAAACTGTGGTCCTGTTTCTGTGTCACTGAGGTGTTTGAACTTCACAATTTCATTTTTCACTGTCACCCACTGGTTTTTAGCCCGCAGTGTCTCTCCAGCCTGGCAGCCCCATAGGGATCTGAGGAAACGTGGCACATACTCTCACACTAAGGGAAGCATTGCAAGAATTGGAAGATTCCAGGAATAGGAAACATGGTATTACTCAATAAACATTGAATAACAAACACCCCCTCAAGCCATAAAGAAAAAAGTGTTCATTGACCTTTTTGGTACAAAATGATGAAGAAAAGTGTGGATGATTTGAAGACATTTGATGTCCTCCTCCAGTGTGAATACTGGGTTTATTTACTGGAACATCTAAGACTCAAGCTGGAATGAGGGGAAGCAAGAGAGGGGCTTTCCTCCACACATGCTATAAAGGAGAGAAGTCAAGTGTCTTTGCATTGTGCAACACATGATTTCTGTAACTTTAATTGAAATGTGTATGCAGGGCAGGGGGTGGTGGGGGGAGCTAGATTGTGTTGATAGGATATTGCTTAGAGAAGTTCCAGTTCCTGAAGCTCTTAACAAAAGTATTCATCATGAGGAGGGGGAAGGGTTGGCAATGAAGGCCTTTTTTTTTCTTTCCTCAAGAACTGCCATTTGGAATACATTACGCTCTTGCAACATTGGATGGATAAACATTGTATTAACGATTAGATAGAGACCAAGAGCTGAATTTGTTTGCGTTTGATAGAGCAGTTGTTCTCTGACCGTATGTCTTTACTCTTGGGAAGAAGTGGCTCTCTCTGTGAAAATGATCTGGACTTGTGAAGAGAAGAAACCGTCATTTGAACTGTGCCTAAACCCACCAATGTTTTAGTTCTGTGCCAGTTTCACTTTAAGAAACCAACTGTCAAGTTACCAGGCTGAGAGATGATAATTTCAATCTGTTAGTTTTCCGGTGATACAGGTGCCAAACATCACAGGATCATCAAGAGCTAGGATCCAATATAACAGAAGCAAAAGGACAAAAACCTCACATACAAATATATATATAGGTAAATATAGAAGCAAAGTATTGCACCTGGGCTGATGTAAAAGTGCAGAAAATCATCCAGATTTGCTCTATGTAGAGATTCTAGTATGATCTTCTGGGTCTTTTTCCTAAAGCTACCTTTTCATTTTTAAGCCACTGTCCTCAAGTTTTCAGATGCTCTTCCCAGGAGCAAGAAGTTGCTTGCAAGAACCACTTCAAAATCTGAGGTTCTATCTGGCTGCCTGTGTAGGTGGCCATGGTCCAATTTGTCCTGGCCAGCTGAGATGGGAAAGGATCCTCCCAGAGAAACTGCTTCCTATGTAACCCAGCTGGGCTCTGGAAAGGTTATGAAAAATGTATTTCTCAAGATTTTGTGCCTGGTTGTCTCCTACTAAAATTTTTAGGAATTTTTCCTCTACAACTGAATGATTTACCTAAGACAGTGATTCACCTTTTAGATAGGAAATAATTCATTGACAGTTTGTGAACTGGAATTTCTCTTGGACTAATCTGTCATTAGGAAAACTACAGCACTGGGATGGTAGCATTAGCAATTCTTACATTCAACCCTCTGTTAATCTTGCAATTTATTTAATTTTCCTTAATGAACCATATGTTCTTTGTGGCTTTTCCCATTTTACTGAAGATATAGCCTTTCCAGAGCTTCTATGGACAATGCACATTTTGTCTGGCTGCTAATGTTTACCCCAGGTATCATAAACAGTCAAGAACTCAATTCTGAGCCCAGGAAAGAATCTAAAGCTTCCAAAGATGAAAAATGCTTCTCTGATGAAATTAAATACTTTATGAGTAGTGGTAGATTTCCAAGATGAAACTCTGGCAGTACAGAAAAAGTTTTCATCTGCTGCATCTCAAACAAATTTCCTCCCTCTTAAATCAAAAGAGGAGAATATCTCAAGCAGCCTTAAGGGCTGAAGAGGGCTCCATTTTGAGTGAGACCTGCTCTCCACCTTTCAGTGTAAGGCCAAGTCTTGTTCCTTCCTTATCCAGGAATGGGAATGGCTCAAAGTCAAGGAATGACAAGCGATGAAACTTGAGATGTGATAGACCACAGAATAAAATCCATGCGTGTGGGGGAGACTGTTGGATTCAGAACAAAACAAGACAGGGCAAAGAGAAGTGGGGAGGAACATCTACAGATACTCATTGTTGCACAGAAATCTCAAATGCAAGGTTGAAAGAGGTCACACATATGGTGTGGCTGGGATGGATGCAAAGTGGAGAATAGAGAAGTCCAACTGGATGGTGATGATGAGATGGTGAATAGCTGAGGGAGCCGCTAGGATCACAGCAACAAGAATCTGCCTTTGAGCTGCCTGGGCAACAGGGCATTCCCAAGACATGATAATTCCTAAAGGAAGCAGTGCCTCAAGTTAGAGAAGGAATTTGGAATATCTCAACAGACACATGACCAGTAACCCATCCAGACTTATTTCCAGGGTAAACACAAGAGATGGAGGCAGATCACTTGGACAGACACCTCAGGCAGTGTTGGAAAAGAGTGGAAAACAGGAGGGTGAGAGAACTTTGGGTGTCTCTTAAGGAAAAGCCAGATGATGATATATACAATGCAGATTTGCTAGGGCACTGAAATAGAGGAAGGAGCAGTTTACAGAGGACTGAATTAAAACCTGAGTAGGATGCAGTGACAAAGATCATATTTTAGCCTTGATATCTAGGTGTGCTCAGAGAACCTGGACATACATGGTTTCAGACTACTGAGCTTGGCAGTCCCAGCAGAGAATGGGGGCTGCTTTTCTGTGCTGCAGCTGGGAAGAGGTTTATCCTTTGATTTCTCTTAGCTGGATGCAAGTTACTGTTGTGCCACCACCTATGGTCCATAATATTAAAAGCAACCGGAAGAACTTCACATAGAAGTTGTTCCTCTCTTACTGACAGCTTGCCAGCTGCTTTCTACAGGAGATTTCCATTGTTTAGTTGCCATGACTGCTAAAAAAAATATAATTCCAAAGGTTAGGAACTGCTGCAAGATATTTGCAAGCTGTATAAAATGACAAGGGCTAAGTGGTGTCTTCTGACATTCTCACTAAAGAAGAGGTAGGGTGTTTTTACACCTTGTTTTGAAGGGGAGCTGGTAGTCAGGTCAGCATGCCATGTGGAAAAGCTAATGCAAAGATTGGATGCCAGGTAGCACAGATTGCTGGAGAAGTTTTCTGTGGCTTAATTCCCACTGAAGTTTGCAAATGCAGGAGAGTAACATTACGTGGAGGGTTGTGAATTGTCACTAGTTAGCTCTATACCTAATACTATGCTGCTGAACTAAGCTTGGAAAACAACTGGGGCACTTTGGGCAACCCAGGGGCAGGCAAGGAAATGTAATCAGAACACAGCCTTTCTGTTTCCCTTCTCTGACATTTGTTTATAGATCATTAGATATATTATATAATATCAGTATTTTATATGTCTGTAGATCACAGAATCACAGAATGTTAGGAGTTGGAAGGGACCTCGAAAAATCATCTGGTCCAACCCCACTGCCAGAGCAGGTTTCCTTAGACCAGGTCACACAGAAGCATGTCCAGATGGGTTTTGAATATCTCCATAGAAGGAGACTCCACAACCTCTCTGGGCAGTCTGTGCCAGTGCTCTGGCACCTGAACTGGGAAAAAAAATTTCTTGTATTCACACGGAACCTCCTATGCTTCAGCTTACAACCATTGCCTCTTGTCTTGTCACTGGGCTTCACTGAGAAGAGCCTGACCCCATCCTCCTGACACCCACCCTTCACATATTTAAAAGCATAGATGAGGTCACCCCTTAGCCTCCTCTTCTCCAAGCTAAAGAGACCCAGCTCCCTCAGCCTTTCCTCATAAGATAACTCATTGTAGAGGCATCTCAGAAATCCTCATTGCTGACCACTGGCTGGAGATCACATGGGTGTCAGAGCTGGAGAGGAAGTTCAGTGTGGAAGAAGAAAGCTGGAATCAGCCAATTTTGGAAGGCCTCTGTGGCAACAGGAGGAATAACGTCTTCCAATGTGTATCAGAGACGCAATGAATGGTGAATGCATTGGGATCTCACATAAAAGAGCTTCACAGCCCTTTGCCAGGGCTTTGCTTCTGCATCCAAAACAGGTGCTTCTTCATGCTTTACTTCTGTAGGTTTTAGGTGAGTGCCAACCTCCTCCTCAGCTGTGGGTGTCCAGCACATACTCTGGCCACTGGCTGTGCTGCTGCTCTCCAGAGCTGCTTAAGTGAGATCGGAATCTGATGCAGTTGCTGTGTTAGCAAAGAAGGGAACTTCCCTGGGGCTCCTTGCAGTCTTTATCAGAAAGTCATTGACCTCCTTTCTGTAGTGCTTTCATTGATGCTCTTCAGGATTCTTTTAGTATAAAACTGCTGGGTTTTGGGAGGGAAATAAGGAGGGACGTGGAGAATGCTAGGCACTGAAGCTCCATTACCCTTTTGAACTTGTCTTACAACATTTTGGCTTTCTGGTTTTGGCCAAGAGGCTGGAGAGAAATCGAGTCCCCTTAACGAGGCTGAAGTTTACATCGTGGCCAACATTTCACTTTGGTTTTGAGAAGCATTTTGAATTAGGTGACAGGGCAAAGGAGAGATTATTCTCTGACCTGGAATCCAATGTTTATTGCTCATGCCAATATTGTACTCCCGTGTAGTTAACTGACTCCACATCTTGTATGTTCTTGCTTGGGATTTTTTAAATAAATGGATGAGACAGGCAGGCAAAATCAGGACATTCAGCAATAAAGAAAGGTTATCTGCTGGAGTTGGTTATACTGCTGGCTTAGGGGAAACAGTTCTCTTCATCTTGTATCCTGAGTGTTGCATTGCAAAGGGGACTGATGTGTCTAAATGTGCAGACCAAGACATAGATGAATTTTACTTTTCAGTGAAAATGCTTGCACACGTGGAGGATGCTGCACAACTGATGGGCTAGCCAGGTCCAAAAGAGAGGAATATCTTTCTGACACCATGTGGAATAGTCTATTTGCAATCTACCTGTTATCTATTTGCAGTCTATTTATTTGGATAATCACCAAAAATCAATTAAAGACTTTCTGGTGTCCTCCTTCAGTCTGCAAATAAGTTTATACTAGGACTGACATCTTTTGGGATTAAATATTTTAAGCCTGGTCTTCAGTGATTCAGCCACCGAGGTGGGAAAGTAAGGCTTCCCCTTGTCAGGATGAAGTAATGAAACTGAATAGATGGAGGAATGAGTTTACTGGAGAGCTAAGGGAGTTGTGCTGTAATTTACTACTAGCACAGCTACTACTGTGCTGATCAACTACTACTGTTATCCCTGGATGCTAACAGAGGTTCCTGTCCACATAAGCTAGAACTGTCTGAAGAGCTGCTGAGCCTGCTTTCCAGCCTTGCCTGTAATTGCATTCATCCTGACTTTGGCAGATAGGAAAACCTCAGTTAAAACAACTTTGTCACCTTCTTGTTACGATGTTACAAACATGATCATTATTAGGTACGTTGCCGGGACTGTGGTTTTTAACATTTTTACCTTCTATGGGAGGAAATGCATGCAATTATGAATGAAGAAAAGAGAACCATATAGCAAGGAGTTTGGAGAAGGTAAGCCCCAAAGCTTCTCTGATACTATTCTCTCTTCATGTCCTCAGAGGATAGAGAATAGACAATTTTTTCCTACAAATATTGGTGACGATCACAAGGAAAGAAACTAGGTACCTGGTGAGAAAGTGACTACTCAGCCCCTATAAAGATGCTCCCCAAAAGCAGTTCCCCAGGTTGTTTTCTGCATGTAATTTGATTTTTTTTTTCTTTTGAGACATTTAAAAGCTGCCAGATCCAGATGACTGCTGCTGAGTGCACGGGTTTACAGCCTAGGAAAGCACTCTCCTAAGAGCCCCCGGAGGGAGACTTTCCAGCAGAGGGCTGCCAGCTCTGCACCCGCCAGAGGAGAGTCTCAGTGGGGTACCACACTTCCAAAAGGGCAGTGCTGCACCACAGGCTGAAGCTGAGGGCAGACAGCAGGCGCCTGGCAGGGTAAGTTGTCTTTCAGAGACAGCCAGAGAGGAAAGCATGCAGTAGAAGAAGGTTGTCCTTGGGAAGGCTGGTGTATATCAGTCATCTGTGAAACGCTTTTCCCTACTGTTTCTTTAATGTGGAGCCTGGCAACCTCAGGATCCAGGATCCAGTGAAGCATGGTTACACTCTGTAGACTTTTAAAGTTATTGGACATCAGTAGATGACTCACAGAATGGTTTAGGTAGAAAGGAACCTTTAAAGGTCATTTAGTCCAACCCCTCTGCAGTGAGAAGGGACATCTTTAACTAGATCTACCATCTAACTTTCATATTTTCCTTGAGAGCCTCATGGATTTTACTTTGATGGATTTTGAGAGCCTCATGGATTTTGTCTGATGTTACCAGCAACATGGCTGCTGCTTCTGGGGTTGGAGTGATACTGGCCTGATATTGATTCTGCCCTGTTAAGCAAGAGGACAAGCTCATGGTGGCAACAATCCAGGACCAGGCTCTAATGTGGGAGTGGGAAAGGTGATGCCTGAATTAGAATGGGAAGTTGCTGGTGTCTCTCACAGCAGTTTCCCCACACAACCATCTGCACTTGGGAAGTTGCTCCACCTCAGCCTTTTCAGCCTCTTTAGCATTAATCTTAAAGATGAGGGGTATTTACAGTGGGTGCTACACATCCATTTCACGTTTGGTGTACAATGGATTTAACAAGCTAAGTAAAATAGACTGGTATTGTCTCCCTCCAGGTAGACAATAGTTTGTTATTAAAATGATGTGCATCACTCAAATACTGTTACAACATTAGAGTAATATTATCTTCTCTTGTCACACGTGAAGGGATTACTTTGGCTGTAGATAAGAGTGATACTGTGCAATAACCTCAGTCGTGGTTTTGGCTGACAAAATGCATGTGTTCTTGGGTGCTCTAATCAAACCAGTGCCTGTAGCAGATTTTCTTTGCTTGTTAGCCATCCTAAGAGCAACTACACTGTCACACCAGTGAGCCTGTAACCCAAAAGGTTTAAATATGGGGTGAGGAAGGGGAGTATCTCTTGCAGCTCCAGCGTGGTGAAGAGGAGCTGGCAGTTCTGTTCAGAAGCTCATCCATGAGTGTCACAGTTGTGGCAATTTGTGTAAAGGCATTCATGATTAGGATCCAGGAAAGGAGTGGTACAAGAGTTTTAGAAGCTCTGGTGCACTGGCTTCCCGGGATTAGCCCTTTAGGGAGCAAGAGTGCCATTAATGAGACATTCCTCACTCTTTCAAACCTAATTTAACTGTCCAGGGCTCAATGGCTGTCCTCAGCACAGACAAATGGATGTGTATCAGGTTGCCAGGATGGCAGTGACATCTTCATCAGGGAGCACTGGGGACAGAGGTGTGTGAATCATGGGCAGCAGGGGACAATCTGTGTCCTAATCTCTGCTGGGGACCTCAGAAATCTCTGAAACATGGAGTTTATGTGGGGTGAAGAGCAGTATTACTCATGGTTATTTTTCCCAGAGAAAATCACAACAAAGTGTAATATATGTGGACATGTGAATAGCTGACAAGAACACTTATCTCTGGAGCAGCACATAGCAATTCTGCTGAGATGGATATATTGCTGTCATTTCTTGTCAGCTGATACTGGCACCTTGGCCATAGGAACTCTTCTTTGTGGTGCCATTATCTTTGAGTCCCTGGAATCATCTGTGTGACTGCTGCAAAGACCTTTTGTCATCCTTGCCAATTGCTAACATAAACGTATAAACAAATACCATTCCTGTAAATCAACATTTGATTAGTTCAGTGGAAGGCATTCATGGAAACATAGCCTAGAAACAAGATTTCATAGGAAGGCTTCTGAGGCTTTATGTCCTGACCACCTCTGGCTCTGCAAGCAGCATCCTGAGCCCATTGGGAAGAGTGTGCTGATCATTTGCTGAGCACCAGCATCTCCCAGAGGGTCCTGGCAGAGTGTTTCAGACCCTGCCCATACAACACAGCAGTCGCTCAACCTCAGGCTGCTTGGTCAGAAGCTCCCTCGAAATAGGCAGGTTTTTTTCAAGTACAATTAAGGATCATATCTTGGGGTGCCAGAAATCTCCTTGCCTTGTAATACAAGGCTTGCAGTGGGTGATACGGCTGTGCTGACACCTGTGCAGTGATGGCTGTCTTTGAAACCTTGGCATTCATGGTATGTAGATACAGAAAGATATGTTTCACTGCAGATGCTAATACCACCATCCCACAAAGCTCTGGCTGAGTTCTGCACTCGCTCCACTCATTTCCCATTCTGGCCTGCTCTGGTTTTGTATTTGTGTTGTCTCTGTCCTGGGGCTGTTCAGTATTATGCCATGACACCATCTGTCCTTTCCTCATTTGTGATGAAGTTGGAGGAGAGCTGCCTCCTACACAGTAGTTGATTTTGGAACTTTAGAGTGTTTCTGTCCTAGGATGGAAATGGACATGGGAACACCACATTTCACTTAAGAGGTCTCTCTGTGCTTGACAATGCCTCTGACCCCAAGAACAGAGAAGTTGCTTGAACATGCAAAAGCCTATTATATTTCTGTGAAGGACACGTGGTTATGTGGTGCCAATGTTTATCACCACTAATTTCCAGACAGTCCAAATTCTACATGCTGATACAACTTACCTTTCCCTGTGCTCCTCCCATGCTCTAACATGAAGAAACAAGATGAAGCTCTCACTTGAAGAATTATTTCCAAATGGCTGTATTTTTTTTTTTCAGAGGCTCTCAGCAGAAGCAGGGAACAGCTTTCTGTACGTGTCAGCATGAACTAGAACTCCTTCTAGCTTGATCTGCTTCCAGCAGAGTAAACAAATGCCTGAAATGTGAGCTAAAAATTGTATTCTGCACATATAAATAATCTCCTAGCTATGGTAGTAAAATAACACAGCTGTGTCTTCTCTAGAACTGAAGGAGTCAGGCTCTCATGAGTAGATACACTTACTTAAGTGGCTGCTTCTCTGGTCTGTTTTCCTGAAAGTGGATTTTTTTTTTTTAATATGGAAGATCAACACAGTCATCCTTTCTTGAGTTTTTGGGGGTTAAGTTGTGTTGCTCTATAGTCCTATCCCCAGGAGTCTTTGGTCACTGACCTGTTCTGTACCTTGGGGTGATGTTGCCATTCAGGCTGCAAGTACCTCCACATGGTCATATACCCGCAGATGTAGTGGATTATCTTGAGTTGTTTTTTTGCCTGTGCTCTGACTGGTCCTGAGCTGAATGCAGCCATGTACACAGTGTCCTGTGCCCAAACTCCTGCCAGTTCAGAGCAGGGTTACTGCATGGCAGAGGCCTTGCTTCAGTCAGCAAAAGCTGTGATGGAGGCTTAAAATATCAAGCTGCTGAAGCACTGCCTCCCCTGAGATGTTGAAGGGTGGACTTCAGTCCTTGCTGTCAGGCATCTGCTGCAGGTTTAGCTCAGCTGCCTTCAACTGGGTTGCTTCAGGTATTCATGGTAGTGTTCAAGAGCAAAACAAGGTCCATAAAGCAGCTGTTTTCAGGGAGAGGACTATTTTCAGTAGTACCTCAGGGGCAAGTGTGCTATAGAGCCCAGGGCAATGCTTTCAGCACTCTTACATTACTACCCTAAAGATCTTTTGCTATGGAGGAGGAAGTTGAAGAAGTTTCAGAGTTGGCAGGTATTCAGTGCCAACGCCCTCAGGCCAGCCAGGGCACTGCTTTATTATCCTTTTATCCTTATGTTAATCTCATTTTATAATTTTTATGGTTAGGAAAAGGAAAATAAAATCTCAGAGATACAGAACACTCTGAACACAACACCCAGACAAAGATACTCTCTTCTAGCTGACGTAAATGCAGCTTCTGGTCTTAGTTATATCCAGCCTCTGATCTTTCTTCATGTCAGCTCTTCACGCTATCTGCAATGAATATACATTTTGATTTACACCAGTGTGAATAAGAGATACAGTCCAATGATCCTGGCACTCTGTTGGCAGGAAAATTTTGGCCTGACTCCCACTTCAGTTTTTTTCCAGGGACTTCTGGCTGTGGTGGAATTGCACTGAGTCAATGTTCATCTCTGAAGAGAAGCACCTCTTTCCTTATAACCACATCTACCAAATCATAAAGTTCTAAGTGTTTCTTGAGTTTCAGCATGACAGGGGAAATTCCCCTAAGTCCCCTTTACTACACTAACAGAAGGGAGTCTCACAGATTTTCATAGTTTTGGAGAAACCTACAAGCAAAGAATTTATGAGAGAGGAGAAACCTTGAATGAAATGAAATACTTTCTGCAGCTTCATAGTAATCTTGCCAAGTTGAGAGCATAAAATCATAGAATTTTTTAGGTTGGAAAAGACCTTTAAGATAATGGAGTCCAATGATTAACCCACCAAACCATTAACCCAATACCACCAAGGCCACCACTAAACCATGTCCTTAAGCTTAAATACTTCCAGGGATGGTAACTCAACCTCCTCCCTGGGCAGCCTGTTCCAATGTTTGACAACCCTTTCAGTGAAGAAACTTTTCCTAATAATAAGGATAATCCTTTTTATGGCCAAAAATGTTTGATAGTGATTCCCCAACAGTTGGAGTTGCCTTTCCTCTGCTTTCCACCTGTTTAGTTGACTCCTGTGATGCAGGCAGTGTCTCTTTACCTCTGCTGGCATGAAGAACAATCATCTCTACTGGCATTTTTCAGAGTCCTATCTGAGAAATGGGTGTCTTCATTTTAGCTCAACCATGAGACTTTTATTTTGCTTTGATTAGAAATTACACTTTTCAGAGAGTAGGAGGTTAGTGTGTGCATTTGGCAGGAGGGGAGTTCCTCTCTTTCCTTCCTTCCCTTTTCTTCTTTTCTTTCTTGAGATGGATTTTTTTAGTCTCTCTTAAAAATGGCTCTTTGTTTACTCACAACCTTTACTCACACCCCTTCTTCTTTCTGTTGCAGCTCAGCTTTCTGTTTCATGAGTCTTCAATGCCAGAATTTCCTAAAATATCTGGGCAGAATCTCTGAGGAACACAGGAAGAAGAGATTTGGTCTCCTTGATATACCACAAAGAAAATGCAGAGAAGATCTTTTACCATCATGAGTGAACAGCAATAGTTATGTCAACATGAGAACCCAAAATAAATATTTTCACTTAATGATAGATCTTTTAGGCCAAGATGATGATTTTCTACGCTGGGTTCCTCCAGTGTTTGTTCCCTAAAGCCAGTTGACTTGTTGTGAATTGCCTAGCCCCACCTTGACTGAACATAGATGGCAGCAGGATGCAAAAACCTGAATGATCTCAGCCCCTTCTCTGCCAAGCCTGAGGGGAGACACAGGGTCTCATCACCAGGGCTTTAGGTCACAGCTTTTCACCAGCACTTCATCACTGTGGAAAAAGTGAAAGGGGAAACAAAGGGTGTTCCTAATGATGAGCTATATCTGAACTCTGCTGTTCTTGGTAGTGAACCTCACAGTGTTAAACAGGAGAGCATGTACTTGAAGCCTGTGGGTTTGTTTGAGTTTTGCTCATTAATCTAACTGAAGCATTGCTGGCTTCAGCTGCTGTGAGGATTAAGTGGGCCAGCAAAACAAACGGAAGCCTGACTATCTGCCCAGGTTATCAGCACCACCCTTCCACCAGCAAATACCCTGGGACTGGTCAGTAAGGAGGGACCCTAACCCCTAGTCTATTGCCTGATTGCTTTCTTACTGAGGTTCCTCTTCAGGATTTTGTTGCTGGGAATATTGATCAGATGGACACAAAATACATAGAAATGAGACTATCATTACCTGTGCTGTCAGCCAGAAAGGAGGACAAACAGGGTTGTTTCTCAGTGCATCCTGACCATTCACTTTTTTGCTCTTAAGTAGACAATTGACAGCACATCATGACCTGAGTAACATCAAGTGTAAGGTGTATAAATAAAGCACAGGTGATGTAATTTGCTAAGGATATTGTGATATTTTACACCTGGAGTTCTTGTTTCCATATCAATGTTCACAAGCTTTCCTTCTTTTGAATTTATTCTTTTATTTATTGGGAAGTGATTTGTATAGTATTTGCCTACTCTGGTTGGCTTAATTCAGCTAGATTATCTGTTCATTTAGAGCTAAAGCTCAGATCTTGGAAGGACAATGTGTTTTGAAAACAGTGAACCTTTGCTTCTCTCGAAGACCTGTAGAGATGTCTCAGAAGTAACTGTGTTAGTACTGGTAGGGTTACACCCATGCAAAATAGACACAAACAATGGGGACTTGGGCTGTGCAATGACCAGGGATAATATCTGCTGACCCTCAGGGTGCAGTTTCCCATTTAGGCTTAATCTGATCTGACTGTGGGCTGCTGGTGAAAGGGTGGTCCTGCTCTTCCTGCCTGCTCCTAGCCATATACTCCTTGCACCTCCCTTGCACTGGAAGTTGCAATCCTGGAGCCTATAGAAAGAACTGACAACATTACTTTTTTCTGGTAAATCAGTTCTCTGCTGGATCAACAAGCCAATCTGAATCACATCACCAAAACAAGAACCCCTATGTATGATGCAGGAGGTCACCAGGTCAGCTGGCAACCTAGAGATAGGCTGGATTAAGGATAACCAGAAAACAGATTGTCTCTCTTCTATGCCCATTCTTTACAATACAGCTTCTGGGGAACCACCCCTCTCTCCAGCACATGGATTTGTGTGACATCATCCATGTATCAACACAAAACAATTCCTGAAGAGTAGCCAGCATCAGAGCAAGTGACCAAGATAACTTCCAGGTCTCAGACCACACCTGTGCTGCTCACAGCAGTCACCTTGCCAGAATTTCTGAGTTGCAGTTCCACTTAGGGCCCAGCACCTATCAACCAGAGAATGTTCTTGAGGGAACCTGGAACGCTTCTACAATCTTTCTGCTTCAGCTATGGTGGAAAAAAATATATAAAATAAATAGTTTTGATCCAGTCCCTTGCAGGTCCCTAGGAGTAGGGATGGCTGTGGAGATGGTGTCAGTCCTGTTGTTCCCCAGGCTGGACTGCTCCTCCATGTGACATGCTGTGGTGTTGAAGTGGGGTTCCCCCTCAGCCCTGCTGCTGACTCCCCTTCTGAGCACTGCACTTGTACAACAGCACTGTAGCATCAGATAGCCCCATGGACAGCTGCCACCTTGATCTCATCGAGACCACACATCATGCAGTCCAAAGGACCAAGAGCTGCAAGAAAGCCACTGCAGGTGCAGAGGGGTTTGTGAAAGGGTAATGGTAGTATGGCAGGTGCACGCACACAGGAGAACCAAAGGGATAGAACGGGTCTCTGAGCAGAAGATAGAGTGGTTCAAACACAAATGCTGTAATTTCAGCAGCTGGGTGCTTGAGGTATTTAAACAGTGTATTTTCCAAGGAGCCTTGTGGTAGAAACTGATCCACAAAGATGGGCAGGCAAGTGCAGCCCTTTGAAGCATGTGTATGTTCTGTAAAGGAGAGGCATGCATGCTTGGTAACACAGTTTGCAAGGGGTAAACCTTGATCCAACATCTCCTGTATATTTTCCTCTGTCATAGTTACACACTCAATCTTTCTCTTATATTCTTAATATCCAGCCTCCTGTGTTTCATCTCTGGCATGAGTTTTTTCTCAGGTTAATAATTCCCTTCTGGCTTCCAGGAGAGTGGGATGTGACCTCTCCTGACATTTGTTTAGTGAGTTATGCTCGCTTTCCGGAGAACACAAACAAGCTGTCGGACTTCCTCCCCTGCTCCAACTCCTTGCTGCGCTTACTCTGGCTTTACACCGATCCACATCGGGCTTCTTGAGTTCTGCTTGAGAAGTTGCCTATGAGACTTAGAGTTTGTGCAGTTTTCAAGAGGGACTTACACCCAGCCATATTAAAAGTAATGTTAAGTGTGCTGTCCCCTTGATTTCACTTGCAATGAAACATCTGACTGTCTTTGAGGATCTGATCTTAATCATTTGAGATCCAAGTCAGCTGGATTTAGGTCTGTAAATAGTGATGTCATTTCTAAAAACAAGCCTTATACTCATAGGTGCCTGGAAATTTGTCCCTCCAGTCCTACCCTACTCAGCAGGTAGAAATCTGAGGACTATGATGAGAAAAATATAAATAATTGCCATCTCACAACAGCCAGATCTGAACATAATTACTGACAAAACTGTAAACCCAGCTTCCATCAAAACAAAGCATCCTCCTTCTTCATGGGAACTGAAGTTGTATTCACTTAACAAAGAAATTAGGTAAGAGGAAGTATATTGAGGAACTCAGGAAGTAAAGTCTTTCATTACTATATTCTTGCAAGAGCTAATACAAAGCAACATGATTAGTCAGTTCTTCAGCAGCTTCCTATTTCCATCACCACACAGCTTTAATCTTTAAGGTACTGAACACTCTGTTATTCTGAATTAATCTGGATGAACTTGACAGCTTGCAGTTTGTGTCCAGCTGAGTTGCTATGCACAGATGTAGTATGGAAGATCTGGTGGAGGTTAGATTTCAGTGATATCTTTCAATCCTCTCCTTACTGTCCTATCTTTTCATCTACCTCAGCCACAACATCTCTTGATAGAGATTCTATTGCTTGCATTTTTGGAGTGAGTCCAGAGAACGGCCACGAAAATAATCCGAGGGATGGAACGCCTCTCCTATGAAGAAAAACTGAGAGAGTTGGAGTTGTTCAGCCTAGGGAAGGCTCTGGGGAGACCTTATTGCAGCCTTTCAATACTTACAGGGCATCTACTAGAAAAGAGGACAATATTTTTAGCAGGGCTTGTTGTGGCCGGACTAAGGGTAATGGTTTTAAACGAAAAGAGAAGAGATTTAGACTAGATATTTCAAGAAAGAAATTTCTTGTAGTAGTGAAACACTGGCACAGGTTGGCCATGGAGGTGGTAGATGTCCCATCCCTGGAAGCATCTCAGGTCTGGTTGCACAGGGCTCTGAGCAACCTGATCTAGTCACAGATGTCCCTGCTTACTACAGGGAGGTTGGACTAGATGGCCTTTAAAGGTCCCTTCCAACCCAAAGCATTCCATGATTCTATGATTTTCCTCATTGTGTTTTATCAGTGCAGTACTTAACTGTGGGATGAGGAGTCTGGTGGCATGTTATGTTTGATCATCCCAGCTTTAGACCAGGCTGACAACATTAAGGTCAAAATACTGGACTGTTATTCCTGATTAGACTAATTCCATCCTGATTAGATTAATTCCACTTTTAGGGCTGTTTTACTTGTCAAGAGAGGTTGCCCCAATGTCACTTTCTCTTCTCTCAAAGGGAGATCAGTCAATTATTCCTCCCTTCTTCTGCCCACAGGTCATGGAAGGAAAGGCCCCTGTACTATGCCTGCCATCCATGCCCCTGTGGAGGACACTGCCAAGACACTTGTGATTAGGAGTGAGTTCTGCATGAAAAAGTTCAGTTTTGCAATTCTGGCAGGTGTGCCACTCCCTGAAAGCTAAGCAGCCTCATGATCCAGTCTGCACGAATCAACTTAGACAGAAGCTTTGGGAGGCTTGGAATCTCTCCCCATGACACTGAGACATGCTGGACAGATAAGACCACCTTATGGCAGCACCCTGCCAGCACACTTTGCTTTTGACATGCTGGAGACAACCATTCAGTCAGGTCTTCACCAGGGAGAAATCTTCAGCCCCTGTGCATGATGTTTTGAGACTTTGTTTCTTACGTACCCACAAAGCTGGGATTCAGGAGGACCGAGTTTCCTGCCCACCGGCCTCTGCCTTACTGTAGATGTAGGCTGGACATTTCCCTGCAAGTTCCCTTCTTTATGTTAGCTGTAAACAACAAATTAATGCTGGTATAGCTGTCCTTGTTAAGTCTTGTATGGAGCTCCCTCCCCTGCCCAACTTCAGGAGCTTTTCATGGCTGATGGGAAGAGGAGTTTGCCTCAGATGGGCCACTGCAGTCAAAAAGTGCCTGGAACAGAGCTGAAGCACAGTCACTGGGGTTTCAATATGTGCCTGCTTCTTCCCTGGAAAGCTGGGGTTCAGTGGCAACAGAACAACACGTGACAATATGGACTTTTTATATTGTCAAAACAACTGTCTGTAATGAAAAATGATTATCAACATTGCAGTCAGAAGGGTGGAGGATGTTCTGCTTTCTCTCAGGTTAATTCTCTTTCCCTTCCATTTAAAGAATGAGGATGGAGGGAGGGATTGGAGAGCCAGAGCTGAAGGTGAGGAAGAATGGGAACAAGAATGTTTTCAAAGGGAAACTTTCTATTTAGCTCTCTTCACTATATTTTTGCAACACATACACATATTTCAAATGGGAACACAAATTCAAAGGGCCAGACAACGTCCTCAGTAGAGATAAACTGGCTTCATGCCAGGCTGCCTGTAGGCAGGAACCCAGCCTGGCAGTGGCAGCATGTCTCCTCTCCAACCTACCTCCCTCTTGGGAGACAGCACATCCCAGCCTGGTTTGGTCTGTGAAGGAGAGTAGCATAGGGACTTTTATGCTGGTCACTATCTTCCTTAAAGGATCTGAGCTGACTGAGGGGTCTCCACTAGCCACAGTCACCTATCCCTACCACTCAGGGTGGCAGGGCCAGGAAGGGTCAGAGGGTGCTAATCGTGGGGTACTGTGCAGCCACCTGATAGAGAGGTGGAGAAACCATTAGTCCCTGCAGGCTGCTACCAGCAAATTTCACCTCACCTCTTTTATTAAGACCCATTCAACTATTTAGCACTTTGACAATATTTAGTATGAGAAGGGTTTACAGAATGTTTCAGATGGCAGAAGTGGTTTGAAATGGCAGGCTTCCTCACATTCATCCTGTTTGGACTATTTTTAGTCAGGAATATTTCCTGGATGAATCTGAGGATAAAATTGATCAAGCTTACCCCAGGGTGCAGTCACTGGTGTTTTTCAGCCAGCAGTGTTGAACTATGCTGAGTCCTGGGCTCCTGCCCTGTGACACACAGGTGACACTAGCTGTGCAGCACCTGACTGTAGAGGGAAGAGCCTTTAGAAGCAGAATATCTGAAACGTGGGATCAAATCACTTGCCACAGAAATTTTAAACTCTCTCTCCAGCAATGGCTAGTAACGCTTCAGGAGAACATATCCATTTAAACTCCCCTCTTCCCACAAACCAAATAACTGTCTGGATGTGAGGGCTGTATGAGCTGCTCTTCAGGTCCTGGGGCTTGGTGAGCCCCAATGGAGCAGTGGTGGTGATAAGACAGAAGCTGGTCCAGCACACCCAGTCAGTGCCACAAAGCTATGTCAGAGAGGGCACAACAGAAGTCCTATCTCCCAAAGGTAATCAGACCTTTTCCTGACGTGAGGCATTTTATCATCCTTATTTTCAGTGGCTTAGCTGCTGCAGAAATGCTACAACTTTCCCATAGTATTTTGGTACTTTCACTTAGGGTGCCAGCTGAAATCAGGAAGTATGGTTGTGAGTGGAAACACATAAATCCCCACGTCTTTAAAGTGAGAGCCTGGAAAGAGGATGGGTGTCAAGGCAGGTTAATTTTACAGCCTAATGGTGTTGGCAGCATTGCTTTTGCTATTCCCAGAGCTACACACCTTCTCTCTGACCTCACCGACGATGCTCAGCTACTTGCAAGGAAGTAAACAAAAGGGACTCATGGGGACTTCAGTTCCATAGAAACAGCAGGGAAAATGTCCATGCGTGCCAAGTGGAAAAGGACTAAAATCAGTGGGGAAGGAAATTTTATTGTCAGAAGTTCAAAGGGGATGTTACAAACAAGAGAGTGGGGAGGTGGGGGGGGGAAGGGAAAACTTCAGAAAACAGTCCCTGAAGTCAGATCACAAAATACTACTAGTGAAGCCTTGCCTTAAAGCAGTTGTCAAATATGATGTGGTATTTACATCAACAATGACTCAGGCAGCATTTACTACTTCCCCTTTAAACACAGCAGGACGCTGCATGCCCTCAGAGATTTGTGAATCCTAACTGTGCAGATGGATGGATGGATCCAGGGCTGGTGGATGAAGGGGAAAACAATGCACTGGGCAAGGGAGTAGGAGTGCATGCAGCTCCTTTAACCACAGGTCCACATCAGCTAGGGTTTGGTGTGAGTGGCACAAGTTAATGGCATTAAGGCTGTGGTGAGGAGAACACCCAGAGACACTTCTGCCCTGGGGGGGTCTTCAGCCAGGTAAAACGTACTCATGGTTCCCAGCCTGACAGCTCTTGCAGATCAGGGGCTTGCTGTGGTCTGATCCCAGACTGATGCAGTGCCAGCAGTGCCTTGGGGCTGGGGTGGGATGGCTCTAAGCTATGCCATCTGGCAACAGTCCCAGGGGCCACCCCAACCAGGGCTTGCTGGAGGGGAGCAAGGTGCTGCCAATGCTCCTTTCCATTCTCTCAGTAGTGGAAAAGATGTCATGGAGGCTGTCTGACATGTCCTGTAGGAGAGTCTTGTGGGGGCTTCCCTGGGGCACAGCAGGCCTGAGAGTCTGATCATTTGATCACATCCTGGCAGTGGCACCATTCAAGTAGTGCAGATGCAAGCCCCTAAATTGTAAAAAGGAGAGAATATCCAAAGGTTCAAAGGGGAAAATATCTGAAGACTCTGATGAATTTCACTATAAGCCAAGTGCAAGCATGATTTTGGGTCTCTGAGAAGGAGATCTGGAGTTACAAACGCAGAGGCATAGTAACACCTAACCACTGTATCAGTCTTTTATTTACCATTGCCTCTTCCAGTTGCAGAAGCCCTTTATAAACATGGGAGCAGCAGAACTCTGTGATTCACAGGACAAAGTGGTCACTACACTGAAGCACTGCTGGTGGCAATGGCTGGATGCATTTACTTGCTTCTGTACACTTCATGAAGATTGAAAAAAGGGAGCTTTCATACTCCT
Organism: Galbula dea; assembly: GCA_013399015.1. Lineage (NCBI taxonomy): Eukaryota > Metazoa > Chordata > Aves > Piciformes > Galbulidae > Galbula > Galbula dea. Next base: position 61,834 of record VWZX01003842.1, read on the forward strand.
CATTCCTGACACATGGAGAGGTGAAACAACAAAGTGCTGTAAACCCTTGTGTGGGCTATGTCCTCCAGTTTATGGAATTGCATCAGTCAGGGTACCTCTTTCCTCCAAGGAGCCTCCAACTCTTCACACCCCAACAGAGGAGTGACACAGTTTGTTCAAGGGATCAGCAGGAAAATAAAATGCAAGGTCCCTGCCTCCCCTGTTGCCAAGTAACTGCCAGCGCTCATCTGAGCTAGCCTAGAGCAGGCTTTTTAAGCACTAATTAATTTTGATAAAGCTGCTAGGCTCTGTTGCTCCTGCTTGCATCACTCTGGTGGCAGGCTGCAGAACCTGAGATCACCTCAGTTTAGTCTCTGAAATAAAATCTACAGCTGATCATGACTGACTTGGCTTAAGGGACATGCTTCCTGGGTTTGTCATTGCATGCTGCAGCTGGTCTCAGTCACGGCAGCAGACTCCATCTTCACAGGGGGAATCTCCACCGAAACCATCTGAACACCTGTAAAGCTGTAGTTTGGGCCCTTGCCCTGTTGGAGGTGTGTTCCTGCTTGCATGTGGACACCCACAGAGAGGGCACAAGAATAACTAGCAGCTCCTTTTGACCACTGGGCTCAAAGACCTTTGATTTGGGGCTTCATGCACTGAAGTGGGAGGATACTTTCCAAATTCTTATTCATGTCAAATTCACTCTTCTTTCATCCTCAGTGCAGAGTACGTGACTGAGCTTGTTATCTTTGCCTCTCAGATGATTATTTGTTCACATTACTCATTGAAACTTTGTGGCATCCTAACACTCTCCGTGAGGATCTCTAAGAATCTGTACCACAGTGTCAAAAGCACAGGCATGTGCTCTGCACTGCCAGACTCTTGGAAAGTTGTTTTAACAGGCTCCTGCTTTCAATTAGCAAGTAAACTCCTTGGGGCACAAGTCTGGCTTCCCATTAGTCCTGGCAGGCACTCTGGTACTTTCTAAGCAAATCATCCTCGTCCTCACCTTCCTGCTCAGGTTGGCAAAAAACCAAAGCTAGCTCAGATTTCAATCCCCCAATTTCTCCACCTGAAACGGGTGGAAGCTGGTGTCTGGGGCTTGTCTTATAAAGAAAACAGCGTCCCTGAATGTTACCTTCAGATCCACTCCAGGTTACACAACATTTGAAAGAGGCCTTTTTGGACTCCTATCTCTCAGCAATGCAAACAGGGCATGAACAAGACTCAAATTGCACCTGTATGAGCATCACCAGGCTAAACTTCTCCCTAGCTTTTCCACTGGGCTTGTGATAAGGGTAGCTCTCCCCATGCTCAGTAGAGTTTTAGCCAATTCAGCACTTGCCTGCTGTGATTTTGACCCCTCCCATCCCCCACGTGTTTGTTTGAAGAGATAACTCCTTTTTTATATATATATATATATATGTGTATATATATATATATATATATACGTGCTCTTTGGATGGGGGGAAACCTTTATTGTTGTCTGTGAGCTTCTGCAGCATGAAGTTCCAGGATTCCTCCATTCCCAGCTGCTGGATTCAGAAAGCTTTTCCTTTTCAAGCTTCCTGTTCACACAGGGTGGGGGTGGGAAGCGGGGGGTG
>VWZX01003842.1:63441-113441 GCA_013399015.1 Galbula dea
GGGGGATGGAGGGGGAGGTTAGGCATTGAATAAAAGGAATTAACCATTTCCCTTCTCTGACCTTTGGGAATTTCCGTATGTGAAAGTGGCAGCTTGTGTGTCTAAGAATTATAAATGATTGGATCTTGCAAGTTACTGAATGGATGTGTGACCAAAAACCACAGGCTGCTCCCTGAGCAAGGCTGGGAGTAAGGAGGGCAAAGGGGAGAAATAAGAAGCAGGAAAGACTATAGATACTGAAGGACCACATGTTTTATAGGAATGAAAACTGCTTATCATGCTCCAGAGAGCTCATGCCATTGCAGCTTCCCTCCACCATGCCTTAGTTCATCTTCTGTTCTCAGTGTGCAGCAAAAAGGAGTCCAGGAAGTAAGTTTCCATGAGAAGCTCTCATGACTCAGATCTCCCTCCTGTAGGGTTTCATCAGTTTCCCTAGAACAGGGTGACCGTCCTGAAAGGAAAAGAGCCATCCTGACTGGTGTTAAGCTGTATGTGTGTTTAATAAACATAGCATGTGTGTGCACACAACCCATTCTAGACCCTTAAATGGGCTTGACAGTGCTTGAAAGTGCAACTTGCATTGCTGTTGATGAGAAACCGGTGTGTGTCCTCTAAGCCACCCTTGCCTCTGGTTTCTGGACTCTCAGTGCATGCCCCAACAGGCTCAAAGCCACTTGGCCACTTCTGTGATACACTTATGCACACATGCACAAACAGGTCTGTGGCATTTGCAGAGCAGGGGGAGACCCCATCACCCCTGTAACTTGTGAGAAACACCAAATACCCTGAAGGGATTTGCTGGCAAGCTGACTCCTGGCATGTATGGATTAATATCTAACACAGCCATATCTGGATGGAGTAAAGAGTGTGTACATATGTGTGTATACATGGACTGACAGGGAGGAGTACCAAAGTGCCATCCCATGAGGACTTGCTGTAGTGTTGCTCACACACTTTCTTTGAATGTGACAGAGGACTGGAATAGGCTGCCCTGTTCACAGGTTGTGAAGTCTCCTTCTCTGGAGACTTTCAAAACTTTCTTGGACATAATCTTGGACAATCTGCTCTGAATGAACTTGCTTTAGCAGTGGAGTTGGACCAGATGATGTCTAGAGGTTCCTTCCAACCCCTACCATGCTAGGATTCCGTGACCCCAAACAGAATTAAGGAAGTGCATTTTGACACACACATGAGTGCTGATGTCTTCTGTGGCCCAGATATCGGTAGTGAGAGCCTCAGGTCTATGTGACCTAGGTTAGCAGAGAGCAGCCTGGCTTGTGGCTGCTGCACTTCTCCCCAGCAGGCTGTCACCCAGCTGCAGGCAACCTGGATAACCCCACCTAGGGGTTACACCTCTACATGCACCTGGAGGAACAACTTCCTACAGGAAGGTTTCTGCTCTTTCTTTTTCTGCTCTCTCTGCTTAACCCACAGGGAAATTTTTCTTAAGCTTCACCTTCTGTCTTCTCCTAAAAGTCACTGAGGTTCGTGGGTAAATGAGGGGAGTGAGATGAGCCTGAAGGGTTTGCCAGACAGAAACGAGGTGGCAAAGACCAGTAGCCAAGGAGGGTCAACAGAACTGGTGCAAGCAGCATAGAGAGGGCTTCAAGACCCATAGTCCTGACCTCCCTGACACCCCATCTGTTACTCACAGTTGATGAGCATCAGTTCCCACAAACACACATACAAACAGTGGAACCTATTTGAGGACTTTGGGCAAAGTGAACCCACAGCCCCATTCTATTTTCAGGAAGCTTTTTGGGATTACTTTGTCCTCCCTAAATGTGAGGGTCTCGCTGCCTCATGAGCTAGATATGAGCCAGCTATGAGCTATGTTATTTCACGTGTCTGAGAAGCATCTCCAAGCCAAGCATGCACCTTCATGCTGACACCCAAAGTACACTCAGCTCTTACTTCTTCACCAGCTGTGGCAGAGAGATTTCCTAAACACAGGAGGTAAAAAAAAGACCTGCTTCTACTCACTACTGGCTGCAATTTGCAAGGCGCAGTGGAAAAAATATGTTGCTCAGCAGGCCCCCCACTGTATCCTGTATGGCATTTCTGTGGAACTAGCCAGGCACATCTGTCTAAGCATTTATAAATTGTAAACCTAACAGTAATGACCTGGGGTGTCCCAGGCCCTGCTGCTTTGCCAGTGGCAGAACCAATCTGAGGATGCTTTACACCCTGCCATGCTGCCAGAGGATGGGAGATGGAGGGAAGCGGGTCTTCTTCCATCTTGCAGGATACAGAAGCACCCAACCTGCATTTAGGGGGAGCCTGGAGGGGGGATATGAGGTCCTCTTGATTCCTCCTTTTGTCCCTCTGCTGTGGGGTGATGGAGATAGCTAAGACGGAAGCTTGTTTTCACTCTGTAGCTGATCATCCCTTGTCCGCTGCTGCCCTCAGCACTTTCATCAGCCTGTAGATGAGACAGGGACCAGCCGGGGCATCAAAGTCTTGTTAAGTTACTGCTGTGCTGTGAAAGAGAAGGAAAAAAATCCTGTTGACTGTGACGAATTAGAGAAGTTCAGGGGTGGCACTCACCCTTTTATTGGAAAGCTGCTTGAGTCTGTGCACTGCTAAAGGGATTAGAGCAGCGTGTGGCATGTTTCTGGTTCTGACAGAAACTTGAACACGCCCTAGTAGAGCTATAAAGAGAATGGTCAATGGCAGGAGGGCTGGGGATGTTTGCAAGTGATTGGACACACTTGGAAAGCACCAGGGGGTTGTGAACTGTACATGCAGTGTTAACTGTCGAGGTGCTGAATTCTCCAAAGTCTTGCATTGGCAGCACCACAAGTGGATTTTCTCTTACCACTGTGTTTTCAGGCACACTGTGCTCTAGCAGGTCTTCTGGCAGTGTTGCCTCCTGGAGAACAAGGCACCCAGTGTGTGGTTCAGCCCCCACCTGCAACAATCTCCTTTCTCTAGGAATGGAGAGGACTTGGCTTGGGCTCTCCATTCCTGTTCAGACTTTGCTCATTCAGTGGAGTTAGAAGTGAAAGAATCAGAACTTCATATCACACAAGTAAATTAATGTCAATATTATAAAAAAATGGAGATTTTTCTTTTATTATTTATTGGGAGGTAAGACAGTCACTATGCCTACAGCTCTGCCTTCATTTGAGCTTCCAAGGCACCAAGCTGATCTTAAATGGGGAGCTAACTTGTATCTGGTTATTCTGAGTTAGATTTCCTAGAGGTTTCAAGAAAATGACCAATTTGAATATGGCACACTGGAAGCTTGCTCCTAGAATCAGCTCAGAAACTAACCATACCTCCTGAATGGTAACATTCCTAAGTAGGACATCTACTTGGTAATAGGGACACAATTACAAAGCTGAAGATATAAAGAGCAACCTGGCACAACAGGCTTGAAAAGATGGGGCAGGTATACCTGGAAGGAGCATCAAAACTTATCAAGCACTGTTTTTCCTAAATGTAACCCTGAAGTAGGGTTATGCTCCAAATGGAGTGGACAGGACCCAGACTGGTCATTTTTTGTACTAGTTATCAGAGCTCACAGTCAGCTGGGTTCAGAAGTGGCTGCAGTTTATGTATGGGAAAAATAGAGATGAAATTTAAGTGGAAAAACCCACTTTGAAGCTCCAAGAAAACTGGCAGCTAAAGGTTAATAGGAGGGACATTGGGACCATGATTTTGAATCAAACTGAATGACAATTTTCAGCTGCTGCAAGACTGAAAGCCATTTCAAGAAGACAGCATGTATCACATTCCCTCTTGCATGACAGTATCAGTGACAGCTTAGTGAGCCTAAGTGGTATCCTGAGAAGAAAATGTGAAGCAAAGATGACTAAAAATACAGGGGACTCCAGGAAAGCAAAGAAATAAATCAAAAGGAAAGCCCTAGGAGGAAATCTCAGGAAAGAGAGGTAGAAAAATGCCTGTTCAAATATAAGACTAAAACAATACCAGTGTGAGGTGACAGGGACCCTCACAGATAATGACATGCAGAAAGTGAATTCTCTGCTGAGGAAGCTGATAGTAATGCAATTATCCCACTGGCAAGGTGTGAACTGGAGCTAGACAAAAGCAGAGGTTTTCACATTCCTGTGAAAATATTTGAGATTTCAAAAAATGTTATTATTCCTATTTGTGTCAGCACAAATCTGAGACATTTGAAAAAACATAATGAAAAATAATCCAATTCCTTCTTTCATTTCTCTTGTCTCAACATAAAAATGAGAACATGACTGTTCTCATTGAGAATGTGGGACTGATATTTGAGTTCATGTCACTGCATGAAGTTCTCTCTGGTGAATGCACTAACCTACCAACTGCCAGATCATTTACAAAACTGAGAAAACTCTAGATGCAGCTGGAGAGAATGAAGGGCTTGTGTGGGTCAAAGCATGCTGTGGCCTCCTCATTCCTCAGATGCAGGGAACAACTAGGAGCAGAACTGGACACAGCCCAGCTTGTATGTCCTTCTGAAAGCAGATCATGGCAGAGAAGAGCAGGTCAGCACAGCTCAGAGCACCTGGCCTGCATGGATCCAGGAAATTAAAAAGCACCTCTCAGTTAGGTAAAATAGATGTAGGTTTTATAACTGCTTTTCAACAGAGACTTGAGAAACCTACCCCACAGAGTATCTAGGAACTCAAACAACTCTGCAAATCTTTAATCAATCATCATTTACACACAGAAAAAGAAACATTTTCAGAGTATTTTCAGCCAGTTTTGATTCTAACAGAAATGTTTACAGTGATGCACTAATAATGGACAGAGAAAAATAATACCACAAGGTCAGAAAAAAAGGTAGCGAGAGCACACACAAGAGATGCTAAGCATAAAAATGCAGAAGGACAAAACCCTGTGAAATGGTTTGCATTGTAAGTAAAGAAGTGGGAGATGCCAGCCAGAAAATCAGATGAACTAGTTGAAGGCCTGCTTAAAAGTTTGTGATGGTGGATTCACCAGTAAATCCATTGTACCTTCCACTGCAGTTGGAGTAAAGCTCATAAACCCTGGGAGAATGCTGCTGTAGTCAGCATACCAAGAAAGGCCAAATGCAACACGTGTCCAACTGCCTTTTGGAGTTTTGCAGGGTTTGCTTCTTGTGGGCAGCAAAGGGGTGATTGGGGCACAGTTAAAGGAACCACAGGCTGAATTGGAACCTGGAAGGTCAGATACTGACCACGTTTTTGAAAACACTCATCAAAGAGGGAGCAAGATAGAGGAAAACACTTGTTGCTCATAAGAAATCATTTGCCAGCCTTCCTCATAAATTTGGAAAGTTGAAGTACTAGCATCATCCAAGACATTGTTTAGCCAAAAAGACCAGCTGAGGGAAATCCCTACCCTAAGCTGTGCTGGAAGAAGGAAAAGTAATGGCCTGGAGCTTGACACTACAGAGCATTGGTGAAGAGCCACTAGCACAGATACTCTGAGCCTGGTTTGGATCTCAAGCAACCTTTGAAGAATCCAGCCCTCAGTGCATGCTTTTGGTGACATGCCCAGAAGATATTTGAAAGTCTATAAACTACTCTCCACTGTTACAAAAATTAATTACTACACAGAGCAATTATCCTACACTTTCAGAGTTGAATTTCATGTTCAACTGACAAACAATGGCATGGCCAGCAGATGACTCTTCTTTTCCTTCATGTCTAGTTCTCCTTTCATTCACTGATTACTCGTGACACTCAACTGAGTTCAGTCTAAGTGATTTACACTAGTAGTCAGTAAGAAAATAACTGTACTTTGAGATCCTGACTTTTATTGAGTAAGATCTTCAGGTGGATTAACACTTACAATTTTACTGGCTTGCCAATAGCCTCAGGCTTTAAATAAGCAAGTGATCTGGCCAATGCTGAGCTACCAAACAAAGACAAAAACCTCCTTGCAATGTTTGGAACAATCCCCTGTGTACTAGTTTCATCTTCCTAAGCAAAAAGGTGCAACATACTATTTTCTAGGATGTGCTGAGTTTGCTTGCTTTGGCATGTTGTATCAAACCCCTCAAATCCCAAACTCATATTTGCAAGACTTGTTGGGAAGATTTGGGAAATGTACAGGGGATTGTCAGCTGTAGCAGAATTGGGGCACCTCTAGGTTTCTCCCCAGGCATGTGAAATATTATTGAACATCCCTTTCCCGCTCATGGCCCTCCTTGGATGCTCATTTCTGTTGCCATCCCCTGGTCAAGCACCACCCTGCTGTCTTTCACACCGTCAGGCTCCTGGGCTCCTTGGAATTTAGGCTCAGTTCCTGTCCTCAACTTCAAACCATGAATCAGGATGCTTGTACTATCTGCCTGCTGCTGACCGATAGCAGTGTAAGGGTGGAGAATGCCTTGTTCTGCCTTTGGTACAGGGTTCACACACTTCCTTCATCTAAAACTGAGATGCTAGTAAAGAGAGTAAATTGAAACAAAACTTCCTCCTGACATTTTGCCTGTGGTTAGTCTGCCAGCACTGTGCTGCATGTACATGACACATGGCTACCAAGGAAGAGAAGAAGTTAGGAATGAGAAGCTCTCTGGCCTTCAATAAACCAAGAGTCTCTGATTTAGCAAGCAGTACATGTTTCCCAGCTACACAGCACATACTAGGCTGTGCAATGTCTCATCACTCAGAGTTTGCAGCTGCTGAAACAGCATGGATTAGCCAAACAGATATTAAGGATGGGATGGGTCAGTGTGCTGTGTGCATTTTCCACAAGATGGTAGAGATACTGCAAGTGGTAGCTGAGACTACCCAATCAGATGTGTTCTCCATGAACAGTTTGGGATCCTTCCCCTGCAAGCTGAGCTTTTAAAAGTATGAAACTTTTAGTTGGGAATGGGCTCTTATTCCCCTAGTACTGGGATTTTCCTCACAAAGGTGCCTTGAAGGCACCTAGTCAAACATTAGTCAACCTAGGGAAGGGCAGGGAAGCTAGCAAAGGCACTTGAATGACTCAGTCTGCCAGAGATAACCCACTCCCACAGCAAAACAGTGTCCTCAGTCACATACAACCTATTAGCTGCTTCCTGTTTTCTTGGAGTGCTCCTTTAGTGGTCCTGATGTTGCCTGCCCCTTGTGTCTCTGCTGTCTGGGCCAGAAGGGTGTCCAAAGGAGCAGCTGCTCTGAGCAAGGCTGGTTGCCTCTTGCATGCTAATTGAATTATAGCATTGATGTTGATGTCCCTCCTGGTTCTGCACTGGTATCTGCAGTTGGAAGTCCTGCAATCCTATGGGTGCACCTGTCCTCCCTCTGCCAAGGGCACCATCCTTATGGGCACTGCTGACAGGGGAAGCAGCATAGAGGGTCTGGCTGGACAATGGGCCAAGGTAGTGTCTCTGCCAGCAAGTCCTGCACAATTTAGGCAAGACTTAAAGTTCACCTTCCCAGAGATATTCAGGAGGGAAAACAGATGTAGCAATACCTCCAGTGGTGGAAAGGAAAGTGAGCAGAAAACCTGGGAGGTCAGCCTAGGCTCTGTGTGCCTGTGTGCACACAGCACATGGATGGGACCATCATCTATTTATCAGTAAACAGTGGCACTGTTCAGCATAAACATGCAATCAGCCTGAGCTTGGAAAGCTTCATGTCCTTGTTGGTAACAGCATGATAGAAAATAAGGCCTTGGCACATTACCCTTACTACATTGCTGAAGATGGCTGTGTGAGGAGCAGGCAAGAGCTGGAACAGAAAAGTCAAGGTTTGATTTTCAAGTCTGGTTACCTTAACTGTGTGATCCAGGCAGAGACAGCAAGGGACATCATGGAGCTGGACATCTAGGGAGTCTGCAGAGCCCTAGGACAGCTCTGAAGAGCTGCTCAGCACCCTGGTTGCAGCTTGTTTTCTGGGAAAATGTACCTGTAACATCTCAGGTTACACACATATTATCTGAAGCTGTATTCTGTTGGCCATAGGCACTTACTACTCTTGTGGCCAAGAATCCTCACAGGACCCTCCCTTCTCATGAAGTCAGGCAGAAATGTAATCCCCATTTCACAGGTGGGGAGATGAGGCACAGAAAGATCAAGAAATAAAGCAAGAGCCAAAGACTCAATCTCTAGTGGCACAACCGTTCAAAAACTGTTAAAATAAACACACCATGGACCAGAGCTGTCTGGGCCAGTCCCTTGCAGAAGAGCAGCCTTGCCCATTTGAGCTCTGCACGTCAGAATCTTCTAATACTAGGAAGACTAAAGCCTAGGATATTAATTGGTATCAGTCCACGTAGCGTTGTGTGCCCCCATGTTCCATATCACAGCATATGAGTGTATCTACATGAAAGGACAACTTCCTTCACAGTGAACTGGTAGCAGCAGAACAGCATCTAGTTCCCTATTGCAGGTGAGGAGGGAGCATTTCAGAAATGCTGGTGAGAAACTTCCTACTTACAAGCTACAGACAAAAGCAGTGGACCTCCAGCTCTATTGAATGTGCTAAACCTAAGCATGAGTGTAATAAACCTCCCCTGTCCCAATATGATAAAGCTTAAAATCCTGTCCCATGGGCTGAGTTAGTGCTTTCCCTGAAGTGATTTTTTTTTTAGCTAGCAAGCTTTAAGTTATGATTTGCATTCATTAGATTCAGTGAATGTGTTGATAGTTGGCTGTCTCAACACTCATGCAGAGACAAAACCACGCTGTTCAGATTTCATCCAAGGAGTCAGCTACACAGCAAATAGCAAGGGACGTAATACCAACTGCTCAGGCATGTGAAAGCCTGAGCAGACTTCACAGTCCCAGGTTTGAATGTGGATATAGCATCCTGTTAGCAAGACCTCCAGATCATCAGCCCACCCTTTACCTGGGGGACCACTGTGGAAGGCTGACTGACCAACGTGCATCCAAACCCAGGTTCTTGGTGACAAAGAGAGAACGATGCTGGTAACTTATTTAACCGGAAAATCCTCATTAAATCTCTGTTTCCCCTCCTCCTCAGGAACATCCACAAGTAACTGGTTCATTATTCCCACAGTATTTTCAAGAGGGGCCTGTGAGCATTGCAGTTCCTCCCCTGCAGGAAGCCAGAGCAGCACTGTGCCCTCCCTGCCAGGCCTTGAGGACAGAGTGCAGGAAGGGGGTTTCTGGAGAAAGCAGCCACTCTTCCATGCCAGACAGGTTGGATTTTTTTCCCCGCCCTTACTCCACCAGAGTAGTCCTTAGAAGAAAAGATGTATATGCAATTTGCCTCCTTACATTTACCTTGGGGAATCTTTCCAGACATTGTCCCTAACAGCATCTTATTTCTGAGACATTAAAAAGCCACTCTATTCAAATGCAAATCAAGTCCTTCCTGACAATAACTGTTGAGTAATTTTGACGTCAATACAAGTGCTCTAGCCGGACGTTCCAAGAATAGACCTGGTGTTTGGGAACGGAGCAAAAAGGAAGCGACCACAGATAATACACAGCAGCAACTTACTAAAGGAGAGACTGTGAGGGGAAGATAGCACAGTGAGCGGTATCCAGGTACCAAAGCATCAGAGGTTTAGAGCAAGGGACAGGCATGGAAAGCTGGGATGGAGAAGGCTGAGGCACAGGTTGTCCTCAGACCTAGAGTGAGAAAGCTAGGGCTTCTATCTTGAGCGAGTCCATTTGCCCAGAGTCAGCCCCAAGCTCTTTCCCTTAGACTGCATTTTGGTTATTGTTTATACATTCCAAGCTTGCTTAGGTGCCTCTGCCCTGCGCTATGTTATACAATATGCCCGCTGGAGGTTTTGTTCTGCTCAGTGTGTGCTGTCATGCTCCTAAAGCTGGCTACAGAGAGAACACTGAACTTGCACGCCTTCAGAAGGAAAGTCTTTCAACCAGAACTTGATATCAAAAAGTACATTCAGACACAGAACTAGCCAGACCACCCCAAGGAAGAGATGCATATAGTTTATATTGCTGATGGGTTGATAGAGCAAACTGCTGGCCCCCCAAGGCTCTCCAAGGCAAAGAGCATGCTCTAGAACTGAAGTAGAGCCCTTAGGAAACATGATCCAGCAGAGATGCCATTGATGTGTGTCACGTTAACAGGGGTCTCGCCTGTTAACGTGACAATGTGCCTGCGTGATCAGAGGAATACATGCAGGGCTTCCCAAGTGACGTGGCATTTGAGCACTATTTGGAATACAATGGCCTTTCTGCCTGTTTTGGAAATTTCTGACATTCTAAGTACAATCATAGTTGTAATGGTTACATCTGGCCTTTCTGATCTGCTTGTTCATCAGCCAGTGGAGAGCCCTCAGGTACAAATCTCCTCTTAGCTCTGCCTTGTTCTGCTACTTCATCTTGTGCTAATTAATTACCCAGGGCTCTCAGAGAGCTTTATGGCATTAACCCATTCGCCTCTGAAAAACCTTCCTCTCTCATTCACAATGAGTGGCATACTTATCTGCCAGAGGGTAAGTGATCAGTGAAGCCTGGAACCACCACACTATGGTAGACAGTTTTTATTTTATCCTTCTTCTTTTGCAAAGCTGATTTATCCAAGTTTACAAGACAAATCCATGACAAAGATAGGGAACATAAATCACGTTCAAACCTTAAGTTCTCCTGTAGCCACTGGTAAGTATTCTTCATTAAAAGAATTGCTCACCTTTTCATACAAACTCAAGCATAACCTCAACAGGCTGCAGTCCACCTTTACTCATGGGTGGGACCAGATTTACCTCCTCGGGATACTTCTGTCCATTTCTAGGAGACTACAGGTCTCTTATTGCTAGAAAGTGGCATGGTAAAATGTTAACTTGTTAAACAAAATGCTGTCATCAGTCACTTTATCTCTGGCTAAAAAGACCAACTCATTAGTAGATTTTGCCTGTTGCTCTTTCTGCGTCTCCTCCATGTCTCTGAGGACAACGTCACATAAGTATGTCTTTGAGGAGCCTCACTGTGTATGCTCCCAAACACATTTCTCTCTCCCCATATATTTTCTGTCAGCTGCGATTTCCTAGAGGGGACAGCAAGGACCTGGCTGTGCAGAAAGATGACAAACACCCCCTCTGTATTTCCTGTTTAATCCCACCTTTCATCTTCATATAGGTCTGGAAACATTTCAGTACGTTTAAAGGTGCCGGGGAGCCATGCTCTCCAGTAGTTGCGGCTTTATCAGGAGGGGAAAAAAGTGATGGCAGCAAACAAAGAGCACAATTGCTGAATGACAACTGACACTTGGACCCCAAAAGTGCTGACCTCATCCTTCCTCATTAATATGATCTGTATTGCTGCATATGGAGGAGGCTACTGTCAGGAAACAGTACACTATGTAACCCTGCTGCAAATCCCCCTGCTGGCTGTGGGGTCCCTGGCAGCCAGCCCTTTGCCTTGCCTTGGAGGTGGTCTGCTCCCAGTCTGCAAAGGCTGTCTCTGGGTGCCCTTGGAGCCCCCTCACACACCTGGGTATCTCCTGACATCTTAGGGCAAGGTCCTCTCTTGCTCTGGTGTCCAGGTTTCAGTTGTATAAAGAAGAGCTAAACCAGCTCCTGAAAGACCTGGTTGGTTTTAACTTGACCCTTCAGGTACAAAAATCACCCCAGGTTCTCCCAGCCCAGGCTTAGCATCTTAAAAATTTCTCTTTGTGTTTAGAGTGGAGAGACACTCCAGATGTCCTTCAAACCCTCAGTTTCTTTCTCTGGGGTGCCTCCAGCAACTCTTCTTATGATCCCTATCCTGAGGTGAAGCTAGCAGGGCCAACATCTCCAGCCAGCCACCCCCACTGCTCCCTGCCACAGCAACGCTCTCATCCACTCTCCATGACTAGAGATGTCGCTGGTATGTGACCCTCCCTGAGAGACCTCACACTCCAAGGAGAGATGCAGGGTTGAGCCCAGCAAATGTGGGTGCCTGCCTGCAGTGGGCAGTGGGCAGGGAGCAGGAAGACAGCAGGTAGGCAGTTGTCTGGCAGTGAGCAGGCAGCAAGCAGGCAGAGAGTGAGTGGGCAGCAAGTAGGCAGGCAGTGAGTGGGCAGTGAGTAGGCAGTGGGCAGGGAACGGGCAGCGAGTAGGCAGTGAGCAGGCAGCGAGCAGGCAGCAGGCAACGGGTAGGCAGTGGGTAGGGGGCAGGCAGTGAGCAGCGGGTAAGCAACGGGTAGGCAATGGGCAACAGGCTGGGCTGGGTGCAAGGCGCAGGAAGCACCTGCTCCTGAAGTGACGCTGTCTTATCTGACCCTGGTCACATCAGGTGGCTTCCTTGTTTTCCTTGGCAGCAAGCCCCTGTGGCCCCCTCCGGCTGCTACTGACAAGCTGCAACTCTGATCCTTTATTTTTCCTCTTGAGCACGTCCATTGATCTGAAGAGCAAACTGACTGGAGACCTTCCCAGTACACAGTTTTGACTCCTGCTTCCCCTGTCTGGGGCAATGGTGGGGAGTGCAGAGGACCCCTGTGCAAAGGTGCAACACGGTAGCTGGTGCATGGTGCAGCCTTCCCCAGAGCGAAGGTTGCTGTGCGGGGCTGTGGCTGCACCAAGCCACAATGACAGGGTTTTACAAAAATAAATCAGTGCTTGTGGTTCCTTTTCCTTCCCCTCTCTGTCTCTCCCACAGTCTAATGAATTACTGAGCAACCACTAAGCAACGGCTGCTCTCGGCCACAGGGCGACCATGCCGGGGGCCTCCCCTAGGGTGCACCAGGGGAGAACCCACCTGACTGTGTTGAGGTGCCACATGGCCTCTAGCCATCATCCCGGGAGCCAGGAGCTTTCAGGAGCAATTCCCCGCATCTCCTTCCAGCTCTGCCTCAGGGGTAAATCTTGAGGCTGGGACGGGCACTGGTGCTGATCTGCATTTCAGCCCCAGAAGTTGGCCTGACTCCAAGATGGTGCCATTTCAGTTTGACATACACCTCTTAAATAATCTTCAAAAAAAATTTAACCAGTGGGTTAGTTACTGGCACACTGAAATTTAGCTCTACTCTTGCATAAAGATACCAACAGATGCAAAGCACACACACATTTTAAAACTGTACCCTGCTCAACAGTCCCTTGTGAGTTATAGATGTATGATAGAAACTGTTTGGCTTTGGAATTTATGAGACATACAAGGAACAGTCTTGCAACATATTTTCCTTTTTGGTGTGGGGTTTGTTTTGTTTATTAGTTTCTTTTCCCCTAATCCTTAGTCTTAGGCTTTTTAATGAAGAGAAATTATTTCGCATGAGGCAAAATTTGCAATGAAATAATCCACAGAAGAAACTTTTCAGACTTAACATACTATGCAAAGAGGGACAATAACATAGTAGTGGGGCTGAATATTCATTATGCTAATCAAATGTTAATAAACTGTGAGATAGCAAGTAGCTCAGTTTGGCACCCAATCTCCATCTTTCTTCCTTTCTTGCCTGCTTCTTTTTCTCCTCCTTTCTCCGTTTTTGCTTCTTCCCTTCTCCTCCTGCCATAGCAGCACACGAGGGGAAGCCATCTTGATCAAGACAACAGGCATTCAGATTGAAAACCTTATTTATTTAAAACAGTCTTGCAAATAGTAAACACTGTCAAACAGACGTGCAACATCTGTTTAGTTCAGGCAGTTGGTGAATATTTCTACTCTGACCTCAGGGAAGCCTCAGATCCAGAAATAGACAACAGCCAACAACTGAAGAGGTCCCAAGTAGTTGTGTGCAACAATGACATGTTCAAGACATGAATAATTAAAAGTGAAGATGCAACTGTTACCTTAAAATGGAAGAATAGTTATGTTTGGGCATTAGACATCCTCACAGTTATGTAGACAGTATTCTCATTTCAGTGCATCAATTATGTAAGTAAACAAAAAAACAAACCACGAGGTAACATGCTCATGATCAGTTAGAGCAAAGGCTTGGTTATAATATCTGTAACCAGAGATGAACCAACACCATGTGTCTCCAGTTTCAGATAATCACCTGGTGTCAAATCCTTTGTGCTGGGGGTGTGCCACAGAGCAAGGGATTAGAGACTAAACCAGTGTGCAATGCTGAAATGCAATGTGGAAGGTGACCATCTATCTCTGTCTCTCTCTCTCTCTCTCTCTCTCTGCAACAAGACCCTGCCTTAGATATACCACCATGCCTGCAACAGCAGCAGGCTCCCTCTTTGCCTCCTGGATGAGCAGCCAGGTGAGAAGTCAGCTGAGTGGAGTTATTCTGGACTTGGTGTGTTTTATCAGGGCACCTCTGGGATGCTTCCTTTGTCAGCAGTCTGATGACCAGAAGTGCTATGTGTCCCTATTTCCTGGGCTAGGGGACCATGTTAGGGCTGAGCAGTCCAAGTTCTCTTTGCTCTGCTGAGGCAGTATTTGGGTGGGTGGCAGCATCTATCTTATTCTCTTTGGATAAAGAAAAGATCACCCAAAAACCAGCACAAACCTAGTCTTGCAGGTTTTGGAGGTGACCATATAGTGCTGCAGCTCCTCAGTCCCTAGCACTGGAGACTCAAAGTTTGTCACCAGCATAGTCTTTCTCTTCTGGATGAGCTCTGGGTGGCCAGTGGCAGGGTCAGAGCTGCTCTGACCTGGACTTTCATTACATGACATGTTGTGAGACTCGCTCAGCAACTGCCCCGTGGGAGATGAATATTAACCTCACTAAGTATGGCTGGAAAGGCTGCAGGGTCACTGCAGAAGTGAGCCCTGCAGGGTCACTCAGGGCAGGCCAGAGCGAAGGTCGAATTAGGAAGAGCTGGGCTGCACTGGTGGCCCTGCTGAAGGCACGTACCTTCTTCCAGCCCAGAGAAGAGAGTGTGCAGAGGCACAACTTGCTGTGGGTGTTCGCATGATTGCTGGCACTCAGGGGTCATGTCCAACCTGCTTGCATTTTTCCCTGCAACACAGAAGAGGTGGCAAGTGCGAAAGGCAGCTGCAAAACCAGCCCTGAGGGCATACCTGAAGCATCCCATCCCCGCTAGCTTGATCTGCAGCTGCACTCAAAGAATCTGTGCCACCTCTAAGCCCCAAACCCTGAGTATCCCTCTTTGGGGAGAGAGAGAAACACCAGCTCCTACACACATGCTGCCTCTCTAGCTCTTTTTTCTTCTCTGCCATCACACACGTGACTGCTTCTTAGTCTCCCTCTTGAGAAAGGACAGCATAGCACAGGACACAGACTCATTGCAGTGCCACTCCAGACTGCTGCAAAGACCTTCTCTCCTCGCTGTGCTGTGTGCACTGTGACTTCCCAAGCAGCAGCAGTGGACTTTCCCCTGTCCATCTGAAACTAGCCAAGTTTTGCTTTCCTGATCCTTGCACTGTGCTGTGAGAACAGGAACTCTCCCGGGAAAGGTCCCTTTGTACTTGGCTAGTGGTATGCTAGGGAAGCTCTCCTGCTCAGTGGGCAGCCAGCAGATTGTGAATTAGCCACAATTTTAAAGCCTATAGCTCAGTTCAAGGTTGTGAGTAGGGGATGGGAAGAAGCCATAGCTTCCTTCCTACGGAGGGACTTGCATAAGGTCTGACCTTTGCCAAACTGACCCCAAATGTATATTTCCCATTACTCTCAGTCTAGGACAAACAGCTAAGTTAATTCATCTGATCTTGCCTTAATTTGTCATTGGCATTAATTTTCTTGGCCATATTTCTTTTTCTTTCCCACCTTATAAAATCCACTTCTCATTCTCCTCCTTCCCACCAGCTTCTGTTTGGGATTTGCTGGATTTTTATGTGGCTCATGCTGTGCCTTCACCTCCATGAAATAAAAAGAAAAAAAAAAAGTAAAGAAAAGATGACAACCTCACAGGAAGATGTTTCTGAAACCCAAGCAAACATCTCTTGTCATGCAACTCCACTGCTCATTTCTCTTTCATTTACTAGGATGGGTGACACTTCTAAGCTCAGTTTGGAGCTCTGCTTCTAGACTTGAAATAGCTGTCTGACAAAATCTTATGTATTTTTTCTCTATGACATTCTTAGGTTGCTAAATCCTAACTCTGAGATAAAAATTCTGAAACTCTGCAATAAAACTTCCATAAATCAGATTATGGTGACAGATACTTCAGGTAAGTAGGTTTTTCATCTTAAAATAAGCCAAGAGGGAAACCACTGTCTTCAAATCAGACATTTTAGTATGTTTTTCTTACATATGGAAGGGGAAAAAAAGAAATCAGGTCTACCAGCTCTACACATCTTCCAAATTTGTCCAGGCAGATGCATGCTATGCAGGTTTATCCTTAGGCATGTATGAAAGCTGTTGCACTCAGGATGCCCCACAGCTCTCCGGCTCTGGGAAACAAAGATGCTCCTGCCTATCTTGAAGCAGCTTCCAACCAGGATGCATATTTTAGAAGTCCAGGCATTTGCCTGGCAACCAGTGCCAGCCTTTCTGAGTGCTTGGCAGTGCCACCTGCACTGCATTACCTCTGGTTTTGCCTGATGAGCTGCCTGTGGCGGGGAGAGCTGTGTGGGACTCAGGTGTTTTGTGTGTGATGTGTTAGCTGGCTGCTCTGCACTGGAATTTTTCATTCAAGTTTCTTGTCTAAATAGAGCAGATACCTGGATACCAGGGTCAGAAGTAGGAGGGTGCTGGTGTGAAACTGGGTGTGAGCCTGTGGCCACTGCTGAGGAGGACTTTAGTTTTCTTTCTTTGGCCAGGCGTCTGTGTTTGTTTTGGCAGAGCAGATGTGCTAGTGACACTGGGGGCAGAGTTCAAAACATCACCAGAAAATTAATTTCTGAATTCATATGTGTTGAAATAACAAAGGCAATTCCCTCTCAGCATGCCACACTCCACCCACTCAGCTGCGTTTGCTGAGGCTGCAGGGCTCTGCTTCCTCAACCCATCCCTGGGGTCCCAACTCTCCCCATCTGACTGCTGACAACAAGGAACATGGAGTATTTCAAGGGGCTTCTCATAGGGAAACACTGTCCCACCAATGCAGGCTGCTTTCTGCCAGGCCTTGTTGTGGGAAAACCTCAGCATGGTTGCCCTGCCCCTCGCCAGCAGAAGGCTGTATTTTGGAGGCTGCCAAAGAGCCTGCTTACTGTGACTCCAAGAGAAGGGCTCTGAGAGTTGGAATAAGTGGGACCCTTCTTCCCCACAACCTTACTGCTGTCAGGAAAAGGGAGCAGGAGGCACCAGGTTTCTTCACTTATTGAGGCTGAGGACACCTGTTTTCCTCAGCCCTTTGAAGGACATAGTAGCAGAGGAGAAGCTCAGCATGTCCTGATGCTCTTAAGACACTAAACAGATGATCCTATAGGGAATATTAACAGCAGGAGGAAGGGGATGCAGCCATGGCAATTCCTTGCCCTAGCTAATGTCACATCCCTGGGGATGGAGACAACTGCACAAAGGCAAGATCCACCTTGCCCATTGTAGAGGAGTGCAAAAGCAGGCTGGGAGAGAGGAAGCAGGACGCTGCACACACTGAGTCACAGTGCATTGCTGCTACAGGAGGGCTCTGGGTCATAAGCAAGGCAAGACTCCATCCCTCCATGAAAGTGGAAAGCAAGCACAGCTACCTCACAGAAAGTAGCTCATGAGGTCCCACCTGCATCAAGTACAGAGCAGTATTTCCTTGCAGTAGTTCCCTTCCACCAAAAATGCACACACTCCTCTCCACCAAGCAGCTCGTCCCCTATGTATAGCACACCCAGTGACTTAGAAAAGCCCACTGGGTCCACAGACCATGCAGTGTTGAGCATGCTGTGACAGAGCTGAGATGCAAATTCCCTGGCCAGCACACAAGGTATCAGACTGCCTCTCAGGTCACATGGTCTTGGTTCTCTATTTCCCATCCTGTCAGTCTTCTCCAGAAGTTTGTTTATTTTGCCCCTCACCAGAATGTGCTGCTGCATTTTTAAGTTGAGAAAGTAAACCAGCCAACTCAACAGCTGCTGGATTTGGGAAAGGGGAAGGGAGGAAAATGCTTTCAGTTTTGACTTTTAACCATAAAATGCACACTGGATTCTTCCTGACAAAAGTGACAAAAACCAGAGCCGTAGGTCTTTGCTGGAAGCAGAAGGAGAAAATGACAGAGGAGATACTCCCTGGTGCTTGTGTCTTGATGGTGTTTTCTGCTAACAGCAGTGAGGGAAGGCAGTGGATTAAGTGGAGATAGGTGCTGGTGTCCTCCACTCAGCTGAGCAGAAGGGGGCTACAGCTATGTCCACATGCTGAGCTGAGCAGTAGACTCGAAAGTGCACTGAAGAATACTGCACTCTTAGGCCTCCTGCTTTTCATCCACCTTCTTGGCTGCTGCTCAATGTGTCCATACCATGCCTTGGAAGACCTGAGATTTTTGCTGCAAGATCAAGCTGGTGGGAAGCCAACAGGAGAGAGCTCTGCATCAAATCTGATGTTTCCAAACCCTGCTACTCCTCAAGAAGGGTGTTAGCTTGACAGATCCAGTGCTATCCAGCATATCCAGTATAAACCTGACCCTCCTGGTTGGAGAAGTGCCTACCTAGCATGTAGCCTCATGCTGTGGTCTTTGCCAGAAGATGAAGGATGCATCCCACCAGATTATTGATTCAGGACACACTGACACCCACCGCCCTGCTTACTGAGAGTCTGACAAGCTTTTTACTCTTACCTCACTCAGGAAAATCACATGCTGTTTGAAGGCAGATGGAGCATACTGTGTCTGAGTAGGGGTGGAGTAAACTGTAGCTCTGCAGCGCTGCTTAGTGTAGTGCTTTGAGAGGGGTTTGTGTCCACAGATGAAGCTTTGCATCTGAACCCCCCAGAGATGTCATCCTCTCTCCATGGCAGTTAGGGCTTATGGAAAACACCATTTTTTCCCAGTGAGAGTGCTAATCATTTACCCAGTGAGAGTGCTAAGATGAGGTCTGACAGACTCAGAGTCTGTATGCTTATGAATGTGCTCATGGACTTTCTTTCAAGTGAAGACCAATACTTTGTTAGCTGGAGAAAAGGCCTGTTTCTGAGCAGCATGTGCTTGTCTGTCTCAGAAAAGGTAGTGCTGCTTGATAAGAAACTCTCTTTTGGATCCATCTGCTTTATAAACAGAAACAAGAAAGGCAGAAAGGAAGGAAGGAAAGAGAGAAGAGAGGGACATGGTGGATGTGTCTTTAACAAAGCTACCCCTTAGATGATGTATTCTTTTCCAATTTAGGGTGAGAGGTGCCTTGCAGACATGGGGCTATGCTTATGTATGGCAGAACTCCACCAAGTCAGTGCAGTTTCAATGTAGATGAGTCAGGCTCCACATGGCTCGTCCCCAGTCAACATTCAGAGGTTCTCTGTCCTCACTCATGGCTTACTACTACAGACCCCAACAGCATGGGGTGGCTTATTGTCCCCACAGCTAACAGAGGGGCCATGCAAAGGCTACAGACTCCAAGGATGCAGAAGGTGCTTGTTGTGCATTTGTTTGGCCAGCAAGGAGGAAAGGGAGCCTGCCCAAGTCTCAGATGTACTCTGTGACTGTCCAGCAATAGGAAAGGTTATTCTGGGACAGGAGGAGGCTGACGGACCACAGTTCTGTCAGGCCTCAGGAGTCTCAATGAAATATCATGGATCCTTGTGCCCTCTGTTCTTCTCACGCAGCAGTGCAGCAATCAGGTGTAGCCAAGCCACACGTAGCCCCTTCTCAGAGAGGAACACTTCCCTTTGTCCCATTAATTTTTTTTCCACCACTTTAAATTTTATTACCTCAAAGGTATGGAATTAGGAAATGAAAAATGTGGAAAAATTCCTCAGACCAAAGCACTCATTTCCATCATTTCCACCTTGCCCTGGATTTCCTTCTCGATTAGTTCCAGCAGTGTCCTTGGTTCAAGCCTTGGAGTCATTAAAGTCCTTTTGAAGCTCTAGTGCCCCACGCTAGTTCTCATTGCTCAGCAGAATGATACATCAGGAATAACAAAGTCCACTTTGATCAACTACTTCCATCCTTTACAGCTGCTTCTGCAGGAGTGATTAATCCCAGCCCTTCCTCAGCTAATAATAATAAGTGCAGGGAATCAGCTACATCCTTTGTTGTTGTTATTTTCTCTTTTCATGTTCCTTTTTGGGGAGAACTGTGGAAGGGATGCAATGACTTTGGTCCAGTTTCTGCTGGAATGTTGGCCGTGAGAATGGTGGAGAGCACAGATAACTGGTGAGCTTGGTTGGACTGACCTCTCCCCTGACTGAGGCAGTGGGTTTCCCAGGTGCTGAGCCCACCATGCAGCTGTTCTGGAAATCTTTCACTCATGCCTGAAATCCTACCTATGTGCAGGAGGTTAATGCTTTCAATTGGCAGGGAACCTTTAGGAGATGCAGGGTCATTCAATAGGAAACACTAGGCACAGGCCTTTGCTGGGAATTAGGCCATTTTTTAATAAATCCCACAGTCCCCTGGGCTGCTGATCTGGCACCTTGTTCTTCCATGAACTTCTTAAAAAGAAAAAGTATTTCAGGCCTTCGGTTTCTGTTTTAAGCTGACACCGAGCCGGAATTGCTCTTGATTTGCACTAATCTAATTGAATGAGAAAGGAAGCACACTGTTTGTTTGATGTCAAATGCCAGTTAAAGAAGAGGAGGTTTAATTACCAGTAACCACCAACTTCTACAGATAAGAGTTCAGTGTCTGGACCCACAGTCCTTTATGTTTTGGGGGCTACAGACATAAAAGCCTTGGGCATGGGAAACACCCCTTTAGAAGAGCATTTCACAGCAGAAGCAAAGCTGTATCACCTCCTGGTAACAGCTGACACAGGCTGAGTGATGTGATATGCATGCTGCATATGAGGGGAAGACATTATACCTTTAAACCTAATCTATCCCTTGGCTGAAACAGCTGATACCTGAGGCATGTGCACCTCCAGTTATCTCTTCCCAGGTCTGATTGTGCAATGCTAAAATATCAAGCTTCATGCAGATTGGTCTTGGTATAATGAGGGAAGGATTGGGCAAGGCTAGCAATGGGAAAATGAAACAAGAGGGAGGTGTGTGGTGCTTCTGGTTTCTTCCTTAGGCACAGGGCTGGAAGCCCCTGAAGGCTGTTATGATGTGAAAGTTGCAATGCAGAGCAGAATGTACAAGTGCTGGAGCAAGCAGGTTTGTGTTTTCTGTGAGATCTAGTTTGGGGAGATGCAAGTTTGGCTGGGGGCAGGCTGTGGCATCAGGCTGTTGCTTCTCAAGTTCTTGGGCCTCTGGCTGTCAGCCTGGCCACTCAGTACCTACAGTTCTGGGGTGCCACATTGCATACTGAAAAGAAAAGAGGTGCACTGCAAAGCACCCTTGATAAACGGTGTTCTCAGCTGCTCTACTAATTTCTTAGAACCTCTCCTCTTCCAGGTGTTACAGTGCTAGGTGGTATCATCTCTATTCGAGGTTAGGAGCTTAAGTTTAATGTTTGGGACAAAAAAAGACATCATTGTTGTAGAGAGAAGGAACATTGGTACCCAAGTGTCTTGTCCAGCATTTCGTGTGTGTAACATATATTAGCTAAACGAAAAAAACCTGGAGTCAGAGGCCTGCAGTGAGAGCACTGCACTAACACCCCCCTCCCTAAACCCATCTACAACTGTCTGTTTCTCCAAAGAGCTCCCTCAAGCACTACATACACAACTCCATGGAAAACATCCAACTGGAGTCCCATAAAGCCACACTCACATCTGTCACAACAGTATAAAAAAAGAACAACTTTTGCTGCACTCTTCTACACCATAGATCAACATCTCTTGCATATCTTCAGCAGACAGTCACTGGACTGTGCAGGTACTAAAAAGGGCAGAATGTATCCCACAATGAATTTATGTGCTTTTCTTAATCTTTGGTAGTGATAACTGTGTAAATATGTGAACAAAAACTCAGTAAGTAATATTTCCGCTTTGTTTTTTAAAGGTATCTTGGTGCTTTTCAAAATCCACAGATCCCAAGGTCTCAGACTTCTGCAGCTCTGCTGACAGAAAAAAGTTAAAAGTCCCTACATTTCTGAGGAGTGTGTTGCAGTACAGCACCACAAACTTTGCTGATCTTGAGATGGCTGAGGATATGGCCCAACCACACATGGAATTTTGTCTAATGCATGGCTTGGAAGTGTGCTGACAAGCTAAAGAGGATTTAGTCAGGAAGCCTAAGCTAAAGAAAATAATTTGCTGTTTCAGTCTGAATGCAGCAGATAGGCTTTGCTTTCTAATGTTATCAGGTCTCTGGAAAATGGCTTCGAATTCTGAGAAATCAGGAGAACTATGCAAAAGATTTATCGTTCTTCCCACTGCATTCATGTAGTCATAAACTGGTCTAGACATAAACAGATAAAGAGAAACTGGCCTGGCAAAACATGTAGAAACTTGCAACTGCTTTGGAAGAACAGCCTAGGCATCCTTGGCAAGGTTCATGGCCTGGAGATCACATGTACCTTTGCAGGGCTGGATGTGGCTGGGCAGACTGGGTAAGAGAAGGGCACTGGCAGCCCTGAGAAACAGCTTGAGGAAGAAACCACCACCATGGCATGGGTTAGAACTGTCTCACATTCCAGTCACATCTGGATTTCACTTGTTGTTTCACTGTACAGCAGCGAAATAACCTACTATTCTCTGGGATTTCTATTTACAAAAGATATTTACAGTGAACTTCTGACATCACCAGGCAATAAAGGTGTGTGTGTATGACTCCTGTGTGCATGCATGGACATGTGTACCAACAAACATTGTGTTACGTTACTGTGCATTCCTACATCATTATAGAGATCCAACTTCTCAGACTGGAAAAAGGCAGACCGAGTGAAGTATAATCCAGAACTACCTTTGATCATCTTTGAAGCCAAAGGGAAGAGCAGGATTTAGACCTGCTCATCTGATTTGGTCTAGTTTATAGAAAAAGACTTGACTGATTTCAAATTGTCATCCAGCCTGAGCTTCATCTGTGCTAGAGGACATTTGGATTGAGCTCCTGCCTCTCCCAGACCCACAGCTAGCAGCACCTAGGAAAGCTAGTTTAAAGCAGTACCAGCTGTATGGACACAACCTGAGACTCTTATCCATGCCCAGTGGCCACCTATTTACAGCTGTAGCATCTTCTCCTGAGTTTTTCACCTGAATAAATTGCCCCTCGAGTTCTTCAGGTGCTTCACACTTTTATGTCTGCCCTGTGCAGTGGGAGGGTGGATGTATGCAGACGCATCTCAGAATTGCTGCAGGACTCCTTGAAAGGCTTGTTTGCAATACACACTGATGTTTCATCTCAAGATGCATACAATATCATTAAGTCAGGAGACATGACAGGTAATGTCCCTAGCAGGGTGGCATCTGCAGCAGGCCCTGTTTTGTGCCAGGTTACAGACATGCTGAAGAGGATGTGACTCCAACTGCTTCCTTCTCATGCAATTTGAAACCATGATAAGTCAGCCTAGGAGAACAGCAAGTATACTGCCCTAGACTCTGGTTCACCTTACATGCTTCTCTGCTATGCTTTCATTGATGGCTTGACCTTCTGGTCCTCTCCAACCCTCCTTGCACTCCAAGTCTCCAAAGGAGCATCCCTAGCTTCCCCATTCCTGCAACATCTTTCCATACATTGTCCTCATAATCTCAGCTTCCCACACTTCCTACCACATAGCTTATCCCCTTCCCGTGTTGTTCCTTTGGCCCTGCTTTTACAGGGTCTTGAGCTGGCTGGGCTTTGTCATGTGCATGTGGAGCACAGCAGGACTATGTTGAGAACTAATGCTTTGCACAGCAGTAAGGGCTGCTGATCAGCAGTAAGGGCTGCTGTGGGAGTGCCCACGCCAAGGTTAATAGAGGAGACTGCATGCACCGACACAGCTTGCAGCTGTGGCTGCTGCTGCCAGGGTGTGCCACATTACAGCTGTTGGTATAGAACTGGCTGATGCAAAGCACAACTGAATCAGAGGCTGAATTATCTCTGGGTTAGATACTTACTTCCATTGTACTGTGCATCCAAAAAGTGCACTTTCCAAAGTAAAAGTAAAAAAACCCTAAAATCAGGTTAAGCCACAGCCCATCAGCTGAGTAAGGCAGGGGGACAAGGCAGGAACGCAGGAGCAGACAGCATCATGCCCAGGTACTCATGCATCGGTTGTTACCCCTTCTGGCCTCAGCCCTGCAAACTCAGGCAGATACACAGCACCGCTCACCAGGGATAGTCTCATAGAAGTCAACAAAGTGTTATGTTGTCACTATTATTATTGCTGTTTCTTTTTAAAACTGTGGCATCCTTCTGGCTTTTTATTACCAAAAGTAGCTCAAGTCAATTCACAGAACTCAGTGGAAAAACTTCCCTTCTGAAATCCGTACTGAGAATAGAAACAGGCTGATGTGTGGTTTTCTATCATGTGCTAACTTGTTCTGCCATCCTGTGAATGAGCTTCTTGTTTTCTTCTCCTTGATCAGGCAGTTCCATCTAAACTAGGACTGGACACAGAAGTAAATCTGGTAGGAGAATACACTTCCTGTTTATAAAAATACCTTTCCTGTGTGGAAGAGCCCTCTTCCTGCACACACTCATCTGCGTACAGCATCCCGGACCTGTTTCTATGCGGACATGCAGAGCTGCTGGGGGAAGGGTACAGCTATTGTGGGTATTTCATCAGGCTGAAGTACCAAACAAATTAACATATTTGTTGTACCACATCTGGAAATCAAACTGAACCCAAGCAAGCCTGAATTGTGATCAAGGTGTCGTCCTTTTGAAATGAAGGGCTTTATCTCTTTGGCTTGCAGCTAAATTTATCTGTGAATTTCTGGAACTGGTGTCTCATTGCCATGAACTTATTTAGCTAAATTATAGACTGTGTATCCTGCTCCTGTGATTTGATTGTGGCTCATGGGTTGTACATTCACGGCAGCTGAGGATTTGAGCTGTGTACATGAATTGATAAGTTTGCCAAAAAAAAATCTAGTCTCAAAAGGCAGTGAGCTGGATTATTCTATTGGCATCCCTCACTACTTTTTTTTCCTGTAACTTCTTCTGAAAGGACCTGGCCAAGATCTTAATCAATGCTAGATGGCTTAATCCACTTCTCCCTCAAGTGGCCTCTTATTTCATGAACAAGAGCTTAGAGGTGACAGGACCTGATTCCTGATTCTGCCATAACTCCAAACAGCGTCCCCACGCTCTGCGAAACTTCAGGGATCTCCAGATAGACTTCTTCAATAACCAGCTTATGAAAGGCCCCAGCCACCATCCCACCTTTGCCCCATAGTTTCATCATGTCCCTTTCCCCCTTCAAAGACTTCCTCTGCTCTGCCTCTTTCCTAGACCTTTGATGCCCATGCAACACAGTCTCTGTAATAGCTTCTCATAGGCTCATATGTTCTATTTGCTTTCCCTCTTGGATGGGTCCTGCTTGCACTGTTCCATGTTGGATGTCAATGTTTGCTGTCACCACCAAGCTAACATGCTTTGCCACCTCATCTTATGTCTGAGTATCACTCAGACTCAGATTGTGCTTCCTTTTGATGTCTGCAGCAGATTTTACATTGCCTATTCTACGCTTAGCTACTGCTTTCTTCTCTAGACATTTCCATCACAGTTCTGGTCAAAATCAGCCCTTGTCATGTGTCATAAGAAACTCCAGTGTCCTTCTACAAAAGGATGTAATCATGAAGAAGAGGATGCTAAGACTCAACTTCCTTAAATCTATCTCTTTTATTGGTCTCTGCTAACTTTCCAGTCAATGAAATCAGCCCAGCCCAGAACATCCCCCAGATATACACATAAGCCACAAAATTTATGTTTGTGGGGCAGTCCCCCATAGCATCTAATTAAAAAGGTGCAGTCATCTAAACATAGAGGTATCATATGCAGAGGGTTTTTTCTGTCTCTCAGTCTAGGAACTTCTGAGTGTGAGGATGGCTGTAAAATCTGCATCCTTGCACTGTGGAGGGAAACCTGCTTAGTGTGCAGGAGGTCTGCACCAAACTCTGGGCATCTTTCAGGGAGCTGCGACATCAGGCTGCACAGGTGAGTACTGGGGTTAGAGAGAAGCCTCATCAAAGACAAGCATGAGCCATGGGGACAATGAGAACTGGAAAGGTTCACTGGGAGGATGATGTACTTTATTCTGGAAACTCTGCCACTTCCTCTGGTAGGCAATACCAACTCTGCCCTTTGATTTGCACACCATGAGGCCATTTTCTCATCCTGTGTGATGACATAATGATTAATCTGTTATCTTCTCTCTCAACAACATTTTTTTCTGCAAATTCTTCTTGTCATACAGGGAGTTGACAACCTCACCACACCAGCATTTATCACTTTTATGGCCACATTGTGTTGGGAAGAGATTAACTGGGTGGAAAGCAAGATATTGGGTCAAGAAAAGTCCAACTGGCTGGGGTGGTGCCTGTTCTTTGGGTGTCCTCCTGGCTGTGTCACCTCCTGCGCCTTGCAGCCCTCATTGGTGCTCCCTTGGGGATGAAGCCATTGGATGGTGGGTGCTCCCTGGCCAGGGTCTCCTTCTCTGGGGTGTCAAGGGCATGGGCAGTGGGCATCCTTAGGGGTCGCACCTGCTCTGCAGGGCAGGTGTGCAGCAGCATGCCCTGCCTCTGCTGCCTGAGCCCTACTGTGGTTGCCAGGACCCCCCATTGCTTTCCGCTCTGCTTGCCCAGATTTCCTTCACCGGGAAAACAGGATACAAGCAGAGGGGGATGGGAGTGGAGCTTGCCTCTGGCTCATCCTGACACGGAGATGACAAACACAAACATACCCAGCCACATGGGCAACATCCCTAGGTCCCATGGTGTATGTACATGGTCATCCACTGAGCCCAGGGAGAAGGTTGAGAGACCATGCTCCTAAATTGGGCACGTGAACTATGGCTTGAAGATGGTAGTACAAACATCCTCTTTCCTCTTCTTTTCCCACTGCCTGGTTTTGAGTAACTTGTTCCCCAGTCTGAGTAGCTGACAATTTGAAGGGTGCTCACCAGCAATCTGCCAAGCAATGTTACAGCATTTACTGGGCTCAGCAACAGAGATGGGATCCAGACAGAGTTCACTCATTCCCATGTCTAAAGAATTCAAGCAAGTTGGCTTGAGGGAAGCAGAGACTGGCCAGTTCTCCTATTAGGTGGCATCTATCAATCTCAAGTCATGCTTGAGTCTGTTGATGATGCCCAGGGAGAAAAAAAGAGACCCAGCTTCAGTTGGTTATTTGTGCAAAGATCAGAGGAGTAAGAAACCTTTTGACTACGTTTTCACTCCTGAAGTCAGCTGACTCTGAATGCACACAGGGATCAGACTAGGCAAGAATTATTTATACAAAAGCATTTTGCAGAGGACAACTGCACTTTAACACCGTTCCTGTAAAAAAGGAAGGGAAAAAAAATGACCTGAACATTTGAAGGGAAAACACTTGCTTCCTGTAAGGAGGTTCAGTTAGTGGAAATTATACCTCTGCCGCCTGCGTCTCACCAGTGTACTTTAGCCTCAGGTATGATTGTCAGTGGGGAAAGGCAGGAGCCATGTCATCCTGCAAAAGGTAGCACAAATATTTTCTGATGACTATTAGGCTGGTGACCTTTGTGCTTATTGTCATGAAATCAGCTGATATTATGCTGAGGTTTCTAACATGCATTCCTGTCCCAACATTCGCTTTGGATTTGTGACCTTTGTTTCTGCTGATGACACCTAAATCTTTCTGATCCCACTCAGACTCCTGCTCAACCCTTCCTAGAGACCTGCCAAACTGCATTTTGGCAAAGGAAAGCCAAGTCTGCTTGCTGTTTGTTAAAAATATCCAGGGCAACTTCTCTGAACAACACTGAAAATAAGCTGGAAATATCACAAGCTCTTTACAGAATGTCTGTTGCTTCCTACTCCTGGTGAGGCTGGAAGTATTAAAGCAGCTCCCCTTCAGATAATTCTACTCCCATACCTTTGGCTCAAAGAACAAGAAGGCTGTGGAATGATGTAAGTAAAGTGAACCAAGCACTGAGATAAGAAAACAGAAATTTGAGGTAAAGATGTGTTGTAAAGATGTGTTTTATTTAGTTGGAGAAAGCAAGGTTTAGGCATGAAAACACACCTGACACCAGGGCTTTTGCTTTTGCAGCTGAAGCCTTAAGCTCTGGTTGACTTGTGATGCAAAGCAGCTGCATAAGCAATGCCAGTGTTTTACAGCTGTTTGTCCTTATTCAAGTAATGCAAAACAGTCAGGCCTTGAAAGTGAACCTGTCCTTGCCAGCCCCCATCCTTGTGTACGTACCATACAGCAGCTCTTCAGCTCTGTCTGGTTGAGGAGCGGTTCACTCACAGCTCCTTTCCTGGGACACATCTCAGGGTTGGGCTAGGTATCAGTGCAATGATGTGTCTGAAACAAGGTGACCGGTTTGCTATCATAGCCAAGGCAGCCTGTCCTCATCCTGCAAGAGAGCAGTGGGACTTGTGGAGATCCTGTCAGCTCCTCCACATGAGCCAGTCCCAGGCTTCTGCTCTTTGAGACCTTTTAGCTCACAGGCTCCCAAGTGGTGACAGGACAGTGGTTTGGAGATGCATCTTGCAGCGACAGCCATTCTGGCCACCCTGACATGGGGCTTGAGGCTGCAGGTGGCAACATTTTAGCCCTGGAGAGGTCACTCATTCCAATTGTTTCTCAGTTGCACTGCTGATAAAAGATGAGAATTTGACATCCACCCTGAGGACCTAGCAGAAAGAAAGTGCAGTATACTGTTGGGGGACTGTACCAGAATCGTGCTATGTTCAGTGGAGATAGGCAGGACAGGAAACAGGTTGAAAAGGAAGAATATCCCTATGGTCTGGGAAATACTCCTTACACTGTAACAGAAACATTTCCTTAGTACAGTGGACTGGGAAAGGAGCCCCAGTTTTGCAATGACTTCTGTGTCTCCTCCAATAAAAATAGTTACAGAGACATCACATGCCCTACTGGCCTTGGTGTCCCAAGCCCAAAGCCTTTGGTTTCCCTGCTCTCAAGAGAGGCAGCGGTGGAGAGACAGGAAAAATCACCTCCCTTCTTTATTTTTGAAGATGCAGGCCAAAAAGACCACTAGACAAGCCCAGAGTCCCATCACAGGTTGGTGATGGAGTTGGGAAAGGTTCTCAGCAGTTCTGATACTTGAACTCCTCTGTCAGCCGGGGATGACTGCATCAAAACACATCACTGAAAAGTGCTTTCAGCCTATGATCTAAGGTGTATCCTTTATTCTGTCTGTAGTAATGGGGCAGGAAAACTTCTCTCTCCAAATCCACCTTTTTTTGTGTTCATAATTGTGGGGCTGTTAGTGAGTCCCTCTCCACTCACAGAGCCTTCAACTGCAATTTGCTCCTGGGAAGAGCGTGGAGGGTTGAGCTGGCCTTAGGCACAAGCATCTGCATGACTGCTCACATCTGGGGCCACAGCAGGGGGGAAGAAACAACAAATTTGCTTTAGAAAAAACACTTTGAAACTTACCTTTAACTATTATTTGGGGATCCATGTTGCTGAAGCACAACCCTACCAGAAGGACAACCCAAAATATATCCCTTTTCATTTCAAGGAAAATACTGGGAGAAACAGAGAAAAAGAGGCTTTTGCCTTGAGTTGTCCTGAGAAACAGCTGTTTGACAGTGTGGAGATAGGAAATGTAGTGTAGGCAGACAGTTTCTCCTGCCATAGCAGTGAAAAGAAATGTAAACACATTCATCCTATGAGCAAAGAGTTGATTCTTGCTTGTGGTATGCTAGTTATGAGCAATTAGGATAGACAGCGCACGGAGACTGGGCTATGGCTGATAAAAAATGCTGGAAGGGCATCTCCTGCCTTTTCATATGCAAGGGATTACATCAGTTTTCCTGGCCAGATTGCCACATTAAGACCATCCCCCAGTTGCTTTTGGGAAGTGGAACTATCTGAAAAACCACGCATAAAACATCTGGGAAGTAAGCTGGCCTGTCCAAAGTTTACATTTCAGTTCAGCCCAAGCCATTCAGATAAAATGAGAGCTTTCTCATGTTGTTAACCCCAGGGCACTTGAAATCAGAGATCAGTGTCAGATCCAAATAAAATTAAAATACAATCCCCAAATGCAGCCTAAAACGCAAATTAAACCAGAATAGAAACCATTTATTTAAAAGAATAATCACATAAACAAAGGACAAAAACTGGTAGAAAAATCACATATTTGCTTGAGGAAGAGTTAGTAGCTCCCATCACTTCCTACATCTAAAAAAATCAGATGTTTTTTATTCTCCACAGAAGGCAGAGGGAGCTTTGTGCTGGCCCAGCTTCTACATGCCATCCCTGGCTCAGCTATTACACCTCTTCCTGTTGCTGGGCCCTAATGATGCCTTTTCCAAGAAACTGCATGAGCATGACAGTAGTCCCAAAATTTGAACCCTAAGTCTTCAATTCAGGACTCAGTGTGAGAACTGAGATAACAATCAGAGAAACTTTACCCAGCTGAAATCCTCCCTAGGGCCTGTTACCAGTGTAACACAGTATGGGCTGGGGGCTGCTTTGGCTTGCACAAGGCTGCCTATAGGTATTGGCTGCAATGAGGCTGCAGCCATAAGGGCAATGATTCCTTTTAGTTTGGTTGCAAAAGCGTGGGTATCCACAGCAAGCAAGCTGCAGGAGCAGGGAACTTGATGCAGGCTGGAAAAGCACATGGGAGCTTAGCTCATACTGAGCTCTGTGCTCCCCCAGCTCATCTCTTGCTGCTAGCCAAGTCAGCCCACTGCTGCCAGCAGATCTGTATTGCATGGTGGCACCACTGGGATTGCTCCAGCATGCTACCACTCCTAGACACTCATCTTGCCATGGACTTATAGTACCAGGGTGTATAACTCTTCCCCAGTCCTCCCTCTCCCGGTTCTTCGTTGCCCCTACTGCTGACTTTGTGACTGTTATCCTACAGCCTGGGTTATCTGAGGACATCTTCTGAAGGACATATGCTGAAGGATGCTTTGAGAAGTGTAGGTTTACACATGTGAAAGTCCAGGACATTCTTCACCACTAACTCCACCCAGACAAAATTTGTTAGTGTCATTCCTGACTGATGTCCGAATAAGTAAAAGCAGACTTGAGCCCTCAATTTCTACATGCTTAGAAGAATTTCTGTTTTCCTTCAAGGAGGAAATGTTTGAATTAGTTGTTACACTTGCATAACATGATGCTGAAGTGCATTTCTTTCCATGGTATAATTTCTAGACAAAAAAAAAAGAAGAGCAGAGTGAAGTTACTCAAGAGCAAACTTGACATAAAAAACCATAAAAGAACTCTAAAGGTATGATGAGAAAAAATGTATGCTTAGGACATGTATACACCCTTAATGCTACCCCAAAATGGTGTTTCAACAGGGAAGTCTTGTGAGGAGCAGCTGAGGGAACTGCAGTTGTTTAGTCTGGAAAAGAGGAGGCTCAGGGGAGACCTTCTCACTCTCTTCAAATCCCTGAAAGGAGGTTGTAGTGAGGTGGGGATTGGTCTCTTCTTCCAGATGACTAGTGATAGGACAAGAGGAAATGGCCTCAAGATGCACCAGGGGAGGTTCAGGTTAGATATTAGGAAGAATTTCTTCCCTGAAAGAGTGGTTAAGCATTGAACAGGCTGCCCAGGGCAGTGGTTCAGTCACCATCCCAGGAAGTGTTCAAAAACCGTGTAGACATGGCATTTTGACATGTTTTAGTGGCGTGGGAGTGTTGCGTCAATGGTTGGACTTGATGATCTTAGAGGTCTTCTCCAACCTTAATGATTCTGTGATACTGTGATACTAACAGAAAGTAAAAAATAAGTGAACAAATAAAAATTTACTTGAATAATTTAATAAGCATTTGGACAACACCCTCAGGCACATGGTGTTATGTTTGGAGTTGTCCTGTGCATAGAAAGGAGTGGGACTTGATGATCTTCGTGGGTCTCTTTTAACTCAGGTCATTCTATGACTCTACTCTGGGACTGAAAAATGTGTCTCAGGTAAGCATGAATCACAAACATTCCAATACCATTATTCTGACTACAGCTATTCCTGGAGCTGATGGAGTGCAGTGGGATGATCGAGGTGCCAGCAAACATGATCACCCTTCCTTGCACTAGTAAATATGCTCCTGAGTACCTCTGTCCACCACCTACACAGCAGGTGGTGTGCTTCTTCCCTCCACTGCCCACATGCAGAGCCCGAGCAGGATAGGGATACACAGTCCCTTGCTGCTGTGTCCCATTCCTTGGTTTACACTCCCCAGCTCGCCTTCTCCCCAAAGCAGCTAGAAGATGCTGCTGCACTTCCCTGTAGCTGGTGTATGAGGGACCAAGGGAGGAAACATAGCCCTTCTGAGGCCCTGAAGTTAGTCTGTTTTGCATCCACCACTCTTATTTGCCTATGGTCCTGCAGGCAGGCATATGAAAAGGACCTGTCTGCTTTGGCTGTGTGCTTGAGACACATCCTGCACATTGCTTTCCCAGCTGGGCCCATCCCATCCCGGCCAGCGACCCAACTGTGAGAGAGATGGAAGTGTCACAAAGCCTGTTGTCCTGAGTCATCAGCTATTATCGTTCATCTGCAGGTGGACAACGCTGGCGAAAGGAATTTCTCCAGTGTTGCCAGAAAAAGTAGCATTGCGATCTTCACGTCACCACTGTAAAAATAGACTCATCTCTTTGGGGATTGATTTCTGGAAGCTTGTGGCCTCCTGACAGGGATTGGATTATTACGTCTCAATGTAAAGAAAGCTCAGAGGCCACATGTGAGCACTAAACCTTGTAGAAAGGTATGTTTGGGGTTTTGCCTGGGTTTTGGTTCACTTGCTTTAAGCCAACCCTCACAAAGTGTGTACATCTGGATGCCGCATGGGATATGTATGCTGTCCACAGAGCAGGTATGGAGTATCAGGTTATACATGGCTTCAGCAAAGTTGCCTTTGACAAACTGAAAACTTCCTGATTCATCACTTCGATGTCTTTGGCAAAAAAGCATTACAGTGGTTAAAGTTTTGCAAGAAAGCACTGACTACACTGGATTTTGATGGCAACCCACACTTTTTCCTTTTGGAAGGTATTCTGTTCTGTGCTCCCCACAGAGCCAAAAGTGCCTTGAGGATTATTCTTCAGGAGGCAACAAACAGGGTCATTTTCCCTCCAGCTGCTGGGGACTTCCGGACAATCCTACTCTTCTCAGATGTTCTCATCCTCTTGCAGACATGGAGGGGAACCCTCTTCTGTCTGCAAAAAGTGATGGGGGGAAGCAGGGAGGAGCAGAGTCCTGCCCCAGGCCTGATACCTCACAGCCTGCAGGGAGCCAGGCTCTCAGGCGTGGAGGAACACCAAGACCCACTGCTGTCTACGTTAGTCCCAGAAATATGCTCCCTATGGAGGTGCCAGGGAATCATAGGCTCCACTTCTTAGGGAAAGGTTTAAATCTGAGGAAGGTTTTGGCCGCGGGCTGCTCACAGGTTGCCAGCGTTTCCTGAGGAAATGCAGGCAGATGGCATCACTCAGCCATCTTTGGTCCGGTACATACATCCTTAGTACCAAGACAGCTGGTGCCTCTGGCTGCACCCACAGCCACGACAATGCCCCTCAGGACTCACAGCCCGGCGGGCACCGCTCCTCCTCCGGGGGCTTGACCAGGGGGCTGTGGCCCGGCAAAGCTCCCAGCCACCGCTGCGAATCCGAGCCGCCCGCCGCTTGACAGCGGGTTTGGTAAGAAAAGGCAGCCCGGGAAGCTCCGTATGCAGCAGGAAAGATGCCGGGGCAGCGCGTCCGCCGCCTCCCGAGCTCCGCAGGCCCTCGGTACCCACCTAGCGGCCGCCCGGCTGGCCTCGGGGCCTTCCGCCGATCCGCCTGGTCCACGGCGGCCCTGGCGCGGAGACTTGAGAGGAGGGGAGGTGAGGCAAGGGTGGGAAAGGAAAGGAAGGAAAGGAGAGGGCACTGTCCTCCCCCTGCCCGCTTCTCTGCTCCGAGCCTAAGACCACCAAGCTACCCTCAGCTGTGGGACCGGAGGGGTCTCCTGCCTCATGAGCCTGGTGACATCGTGACTGAGAAGAGAAAAATTCGGATGTTTTCCTGTCTAAAATTAAATGGGTGCCTGAAAATGAGAAGGGTATCCAGGAGTTTTTTGTTAGTGGTGCTGCCTTTTATTTTCTCTAAAGGATTCTGGAATTTTCAGTTGGAGCTGTAGTGCTTTTTGAGAAACCCAATGAAATTCCTACCTGTGCTTAAAAACCTTTGAAAATCTCAGATGTTGCTTTCGTGATGTGACTATTACACTGGGCAAATCCAGTCTAGACCTGCCTACAGGTGGCTGGGGCAGAGCAAAGAAGAGGAATCCCAGAATCCCAGCATGGTGGGGGTTGGGAGGGACCTCTGGAGATCGTCTAGTCCAACCCCCTGCTAAATCAGGGTCACCTAGAGCAGACTGCCCAGGACTGCATCCAGTCAAATGGCAGGAGGTGGATTATAACTTGTGATGAGGAGGAGGCTTTGGATCAGCTTCAGAAGGGGGATGGCATAGTCTCACCAGGGGATGCCTCCAAGAGGGCTCCTGCCTGGGACCACTGACAGGAGCACAGTCTGGAAATGCATCAGCCACTAGAAACACAATAAACCCCCTTGGAGAAGCATAGGCAGATTCCTCTTCTGTGCCTTCAGGAGCCCCAGGATAACAATCCCCTAATTTGACCAAGGACCATTAGTGCATACATGGTGATCTGCATAGCTAGGCTGTCACCATGTCTGAGTGACCTTAAATCCACTGCAGGTCCTGCCCCTCTCCTAACTTCTACCTTGGCGTGGGTATGGAGTCATAAGGTCTCTACCATAAGAGCTCCAGGGTGGGTGCAAGGGCTGTATTTAGCTGACAGGGGCCTTCTCTGGTCACACCAGGACCTGTGGCAGGACCCTGGCTTTCACTGTAGTATGTAGTAACAGCCACACACACACTGCTGACCCCTAGCTCTGGGATTACACAGGCATTTTCATTCACACGCTCCCCTCCCCCCAGAAGCTCCTCGGATGCTGTGGCATCCTGCCAGCTTCCCAAGCAAGAACAAATTGCTGCATCTTTCAGGTGCCTCTTGCTAACAGGAGGCCAGTGACTGTTTCAGCCTGGTTTATGCCACCTGCTCTCCCAAATGGTCTACCTCTGGCCTCTCCACACAGGGAAATTTCACCCAACCCCTTCTTCTTAGCCATTTTGCAGGCTGAGCAGGTGGGGCTTGCAAAAGCAATGGTGCTGGAGCTACTGCCTTGGTTTTTGCAGGGGAGTATGTATCTTCCTGCACAAGGTTGGTTCCTAGGTCGGTCACCACACTAACATTCATTTACCACCTCTTGATTCTCATTGGTGGGTTGTTTTTCTCAGCAAATTTTCAACCAAGGAGCAAGAAAAATGGATCTTCTTGCCTGCCTCGTGTTCTGTGGTTGAAAACAGATCAGAAATGCAATCAGGGATCAGCCTGGAGGCCCCCAATGACAAGAAGAAAGTAGGTTTCTGCCACTATGATGGAACTAAACTTGTCTGAAACTGGGATTGGGGCAGGGTTTATTTTGCATTTTGTTTGCAGCAAAGACTAAAACTGAGTTTGTTTTAATTCCTAACCTGCTAGGTAACTCAGTGTGAATATCCCCTATGCTTGGACAATATAGACCAGGTACTGGTTCCTCAGTTCTGAAGGGGATTTTTCTGGTTGTAGGAGCCCAGGGTGAATGTCTCTCTACCTTGCACTTCTGGATTTGACTAATCCAGTCCATATTTAGTCTTAATTTGAAGGATGTGTAAATATGTGTTGGAACTATGTGTTCCATGTGTTGGATGCACATGGGAAGCTGTCTGCTGACCTGACATCCAGCAGCTACATCTGGAATGGTGCATTAAACACTTTCAAGTGAAATTCTTCTGTATAAAGAAATATCCTCAGTTACATTGACTGTGAGCAGGAGGGGAAGTGAACTCCTTGGGACAGTGTTTATTGCAACAAAGAAAAGAAATCAAGGAGGTTCTCCATAAGCAGGGAGATGATACCAAGACAATGCCTCTGGTATGGTGGGAACTTCTCTCAAATCTCCCAGTTTGGAGAATCCCACTGAAATGGCAAGAGCAAGGGCTTGAGGATTGGTGTGTTTCCTTCTGCCACTGGTACACTTTGCAATCGTGTACAACTTTAAGCATCCTTCCCATTTCCTGCTCTATAAAACAGGATCAATAATACTGTGTTTTGCAAGACCCTAGTGTGACTTAACTAGATAGCACTTCATTGTGCTGCAGGATTCTGCAGCAACTCAGCCTTGCATGGCTCAGAAGAGAAAGCAAATCAGCTGCTTCTCCTGGCTTGCAGCGACAGCAGTGTCAGGGTCTTCATGAATCCCTCTGAGAACTTGGCCTGCACAAACTGGCACTTGGAAAGAGTCTCCAGCTTGCTCAGTCTCCACATTCACACGTTCCCCTCCAGTCTGTGACCTAGAATTCTGTTGTCTTTCCACACACAATAATATCATTCAACATATTAGGCCATGGGCTTTTCAAGGTCAGTGCCATCAATATGTGGAAAGCACTAGAGGACAATAACAGGTTGATAAGTCACATGGCAAATTAGGAAAAGGCCCTCAAGGGTTGTAAAATGTATCAGATCCACTTATCACAACCCTTTCTGATAGTTTCTGTGAATCCCTGACAGTAAACATCCTGCCTGCTCACAGTGCCAAGGACACTTCCCTATTGTGCAATAGCAGGCAGCTGTCAATCCCAATGGCTTCTGACACAAACCTGAAGTTCTCCTTTCTTTCTCCTGACAGCAACAACCCAAGTAACTTGCCCTGCAGAACGTAGCAATCTTTTCTGCTTTCAGAGCTCATGAGACACAAGCCCTGGTGATGAAATGCTGAAGAATCCCCTTGGGCTGTGCAGAGACTTTTCCACTCTTTGATTTGCTCCAGGGTCAGTAGCTGGGGCAGCAGCCAGAGACGGTTTGGGAATGGCAGGGCAGCACCTGTAAGGCTCCTGGAAGAAAGCGATGTGTAATCTAAGATCTAGGCCCCTCCACATTAATAGATTGAATATTGCTGGGCACTGGATATAGTGCCTACTCTATCAAATAGACAGAGTAGACAAATTGTCCAGCTCAGGCAATGCTGTGATGATGCTATGAAATAGAAGTGTCTCTTGCACAGTTTTGTCCTAAGCAAGCCATCACACTGCTCCAGGCATGGTACAGGAATTGGCTCAACCAGTATGAACATAAGTGGTTTAATGCTAGCTGGCCTCGGTGTGTGAGAAAAACCCCAGGTTCATTTAATTTACTAATACAGATGTAGTGTACAGCTTTGTCAGAGCCATACACTACAGAGCAATAATTTGCTGCCTCTTGGAAGAAAGAAACACAGACCTGTTCCTGTCCTAAGCATCTGGGCAGAGAGGAGACTCTGGCACACCACTGAGAAGGACAGACACATGTAGCGTGGAGCACACACACTCTTTTCTACCCATCCTTGGTGTGGGATTCACCTTCCTTGAAAACAGCTGGCAATCTGTCTCTCTGCAGAGTGGAGAAGGCCATACACCTTGAGGACATGGTTCCTCCCATCCTAAGATACTGATAACTGATAAACCCACTCTGGCAGTGCTAATCATTGGTGGAGGCCAGGTGCCCTGGCCCACACTGGTGACTAATCTCAACCTGACCAAAAGATGTTTTCTCACGCCTCATGGGCTGGGGTATGCTGAAAGGGTAGTTTGTGTACTCCAGCCAGAGAACAATTCCCCCAAAATGGTACAGACACAGCAGACAAGTGAAACATGCAATAAGGAAGAAATGGCCCAGTTATCTTCATCCTGTTAGCTCTGTTCCTGCCACACTGTGTCCAGTGTCACTCGAAGATAAAGAGCCCGTACCTTATTATCACCATCATGTCTGCCCTTGAGGGTTTATTCTTTCACCCCCTCCTGTCTTTGTTTGTTCCCCCCTTCCCTAATTTTTTTTCTGGTGTTGTCTCCCTACTTCCTATCATGCAATTCCCACTTCCCATACGGGTCTCATTCCTACCCTGTCCCCATCCTGTCTGCTAAACTAATCAGCAGTGGAACCCTGAATATGGCCGTTCACATTGTTTCTGTGGGACTTGGTGGCAAGTCTCCTAGTGCGATGAATGAAGGCAGGACGCGCTGCTCGGAACCATTGTTTCAAGCTGTCTGCCAACTCAGGAAAGCACTGCCAGCTCCGTTTACACTGAGTCCTTGACTTGTAGGTTTTCTCCTCCATCTGCTGTGAGTAAGAAAAGAATCAGGCCCTTGTACTTAAAACAGTGGCTACTCAGTTTGTGAGGTGTATGCTTCATAACTAGCCCATGGACCAGAGCTGAGCCATGGGAAGGATGTTGGATGAGAGCATCATGACGTGGTCTTTTGTGAGCAGCCACAATCTCTCCTTACTCGCTCCCTGACATGGTTGTTCAGAGTGGGAATCTGGCTAGGGCAGTGATGAGCATGGAATAGGACTGCCAAACCTGAACTAAGGCTCTCCTCCTCCCAGGCAGCCCTGATTTCGTGTTCATCACATTTACACAGTTTTCAGCCAGCTGAAAGCACACATGTGTTTGGAGAGAGCTGCTTAGACATCTCCTGACTCAGAACAACAGCATGAAAACTGAAGGATCTTCTAGCTAGCACAGATGGTACCTCCCAGTCTGTGCTGGTCACTGGGAATATTTTACTCCATGAGCTAAGACTGCCCCCAAGGAAATAGAAATGATAGCAGATGAACCTGGAAGATATTTGTAGGATTTGCAGGTTATAAAATAGTCTCTTCTTGGACACTTCAGATTGTTTTAATAGCTTCCAGGCTTCCAGCATAAACTGACAGGGCCTTGCCCAATATCTGAATAGCTGCACCATAGAGTTTACAAACATGATTCACCAAAAGAGCACTAAGTGGGGTCTGAATATTGACGTAACAAAAATGAGCATGAAGTGAGACATCCCATCTGCTGAGGAAATAATCCAGTTTGCTGGTAACTGAACATTCAAGACAGTCTCATCTATTTCAGTAAAAACTTCTTCCCATACCAGGAGAACAGCTTCCCATCCATGTCCTGCTCCAATGTTGCAAGAAATTTATTCTGTCTGCTACTGCTCTTCCCCTTTTGACCCAAGCAATGGATCAACATTCTTCTGTGCAGTTTGTATACTCTCAAAGTATGTACATAGAGGCCCTGATATAACAAAGCCCACAGGGCCCCAATCTCCTACCCTAAACAAGAGTTTCCCCGAACACAGGGGAGAGCAACAAAATTTCTTCTAAAGTGCCAGTCCTTTCTCAACCACAAAGTGTCCCCACCAAGAAGCTCTCCTACTTCTCCCCACTCAGAATCAGGCTGTGAGGACTCTGTGGGCACTCTATGTTTCACTCCCTTAGCCTGAGCAGGAGGCAGGTCTCCTGTCCAAAGGCCTCTGAGGAGCACCCAGCTCTCATGACCATGGTATAAAGTCCTGAGGCTGCCCCTTTGGTGGAGTTCCAGGCTGTGTTGTCACTGCTGTTTTGGGTTGATTTTTGCTCTGCCACATGTATTTCCAGCTTAACATCACAGATTCCTGGGAGAAGGGGGTTCAGCTGCCATACCCTTCCAAGCCCCATTCCCCTGAATAAGAAGGATCTACATTATTGTGTGATGGCACTATTCATCACCATCCTTAGGTAGTTGTAAAAGTGGAACAGCTTCAGCATGGCAGTTTTAAAAGCACTCTTTCTCTCCAAGCTCTATCATACATGAGGTGGGGCATTTGCTTGAGAGATGCAGTTTCAGGAGAAATAACTTTCTCCAGCTGGTCCAGCTGACCAAATCACAGGGAACTACTGGAGAGAGTCCAGCACAGGGCCACCAAGATGATCAAAGGAGTGGAGCATCTACCCTATGAGGACAGGCTGAAAGAGCTGGGTCTCTTTGGCCTGGAGAAGAGGAGACTGAGGGGGGACCTCATAAATGTCTATAAATATGTTAAGGGCCAGTGTCAGGAAGAAGGAGCCAGGCTCTTCTTAATGTCATCCAATGTTAGGACAAGGGGCAATGGGAGCAAGTTAGAGCATAGGAGGTTTACTGTTAATATGAGGAAGAATTTTTTCACAGTAAGAGTGACGGAACACTGGAACAGGCTGCCCAGGGGGGTTGCAGAGTCTCCTACTCTGGAGACATTCAAGGCCCACCTGGACTCATTCCTGTGTGACCTTATCTAGGGTGTCCAGCTTTGGCAGGGGGGTTGGACTTGATGATCTTTCTAGGTCCCTTACAAACCCTAACATTCTATGATTCTATGATCAATAAGTACCAGGGAGAGCAGGCAACAGAGGCCCTTGGCTGCAGTCTAGTGGTTAGTGCTCTTGGATGGAAAGTGGGGTGGGTGGTTTCAGACTGATACTTGAGCAGTGCTCCTTGGATGACAACTATGTATTTTACAAATGCACCAGAACTCATAACGCCCACTGAAGGAACATCAATGACATGGCTACAACATGGACTGAGCAGGGATTCAAAAGCACAGGATTCAGCCTTGAGGACCCAAGTCCTTTTGTAGACCCAAGCCTAAGTGACTCCCCAGTTTGGCAAACTCAGGTCGCTCAGGGTAAATAGGTGTCTAACCACTGCACTCTCTCTTCCTTTGCCCCATTTGTTATCTTTCCTAGGCTGCTGACAGTTTCAAAAACTCAGTTTTTTTGTTAAGGCAGAGTTTACTAGCAATTACAGTTCTGATTTGCATTCTCCAACAGCTGGAGAAAGAGGTGCAAGAATGAAGCGCATACGTGGCATTGTGGGTGGTGAGGGAGAAAGTCATCTGCAGTATTTGTACATTAGAAATATTGCTGCCAAAAAGCAAGTTCCCAAATGCCTGGGGTCCACATGTTCTGTAAAAGCAGAGTAGCATCTTGGCATGGAAAAGGAACACTGCAGGAAGGAACCCGAAGTCTCCCCAGGTCACATTGTCCTCACAGAATTTGAAAGCCCAGGAGCTGCAAAGTGGTACCCCATCAGCTGCCTTTGCCACAAGGCAATGTGTTTTGCTTTGACTGCTTTGAAAGCAAACCCTTTAAAGGAAACATGTGCTGGGTATACAAATGCAGTGTTTCATTTATTTAAGACACAAATGCAAAACCAAACAGGCTTTCACAGTTCTAAGTCACAGATGT
Source organism: Galbula dea (assembly GCA_013399015.1). Taxonomy (NCBI): domain Eukaryota; kingdom Metazoa; phylum Chordata; class Aves; order Piciformes; family Galbulidae; genus Galbula; species Galbula dea. The sequence continues at coordinate 104,375 of VWZX01003842.1, forward strand.
CTTTAACGAAAACCAGCTATTGGAATGTTAATAACAGCTTCTTGTACCGTAAGCAATGAGTCCACTCAGTCATGCTTTTAGGAAACTAACAGTTTCGACAGATCAACCTATTAATCACTTGGCCTCCAAATGGTTCATTTAAGGGCAGCTCTTACAAAGATGTTAGTGGGCTGCACTGACAGTTTGCTGAGAGGTATACACAGATTTCCCATATTCTGCTTCTCTGAGGTCCTTAAATGACAGGCTCTCCTCCGAGATACTAATGAAGAATTCATTTGACCCAAATTGCTTCCATTCATTCAGTCTTTAGTCACTTAGTTAACTCGGAAATGCTTCTGTGGCTACAAAACATTCATCAGTGCTAAGAAGATGACAATTCATGACCCCACACTAGCAATTCTGGAAACCCAAGTGACTGGCTAGCATAAAATATTGCTCCTTAGGGCAGTCAGTGAAAGATGCTGATTTATACTGGCCGTGAGAGAAACTGTAAAGTAAAAATTGTTTTCTTTCACTGGAAAGAGACAGGTAATTTGGATAAGTATTTTTTTAAAGTGTTAGCCTAGAAAAATTGAGCAGTTTCTATTGACTGGACCCTCACATTTTCCCCTGCAAGGTCTGCTGGCTGTGCTCCACAGCTTCACTCCTGAGAGACTTCATGTCAAGCTGCTTAAAACTGATATGGGATGAAACAGACAATAACACCAGAAGGTTTTTCGTCAATTTTCAGGCAGAAGCAAGCACAGCACTGAACTGCACCATGTAAACTCATTACTTCTATATGTTTTTAGATATTCTTTCAGGCTTAATCTTTACTATTGCCATTAGAAAGCCACAAAAGACTAGCTACATCTAGATTTTCCTCTCCTTAAGCTTCAGACAGGGCTTGGTACATGGTGCGGAGTTACAGCCCAAGGAAGCTTTAGCTGTCCATGTCCTCACACTCTGGTTCCTCTGATGCAGACCCCAGTTCTTAACAGGGTGCCGTAGCTGCTCTACAGATCCCTAGGCTGTCAATAGGTGGGTTAAGCTGAGATTTGGTATTTCCTGATGTGGAAGAAGGTGCAAGTAAAGGTGTGGGTATGGTAGGCATAGGTCTGTAGGAGCAGTGCAGGCAGCTGGAAGTCACAAGTCATTTTCAAAACTCTGAGTCAGCAGTTGGTGGCTGTGTAAAATGATGCTCTGTGCTACAGGCATGAGAATTGCCAGTAGTAAGGCACTCTATGGGAGGATACAAGGCAGATGAAGCTGCTCATTCTTTGTTTTATATCTGTATCTTACCTGGTTTTTGTTACAGTTCCCTCCTCCCCTCAGAACATGAGTGAGTAGCTGTATAATCAGGCTGACAGCCTGGAAAACATTTTGCCATTATTTCTAGTCAAAGACACGAGACACAATTTGAGCCAAATGAATTTCCTTAATGCTGCAGAAATTCAACTGTTTGACTTGATGATCTTTAAGATCTTTTCCAACCTGAACAACTATGATTCTATGATTAACTTGTGTCCTTCAGCTGAAACCTTAGTCATGTCACATAGTCACTGCTGCAGCAGCACTTTCCCCAGTGCTGAGCAGCCAGCTCATGAGGAAGGAGATGCTTTGCAATTTAAACAGGATTGTGTACGCAGAGCAGTGCAGGCCAAAAATCAAAGTTTGTGTCCCTGGTCCTCTACGATGCCTCCTTCCAATGGGTGGTCACACTTTTAACCAAGGCATTCCATTATTAAATGACAAACCTGTGGCTAACACGTGCTGATCCATGTAACTAACTACAGTGTACCCAGGTTTTCCCCTTCCCATCTCTAGTCACACATGCAATTTACTACCCTCACCAGGTATGCAGGTATTTTTTTCTTCATCCCAACCAATCACATTCCAGCTATAGAGACAACACCTAAACTTACATTGTAATGCTGGACTGCATGTTCAATACATATTCCTTAGGGTCCCAGACCTAATGGGATGTAAGCACTTGTGACTGCCAGTGTCACCAGAAAAGTTCTGTGCTTACTCCAAAGAAAACAGAGTCCCCTAATCTGCATATATGGATGTATGTACTCACATGCACACAGACATCTAGTAGGAAAGCTATCAGCCCTTTCCCAGTAAGATCAATTCACAGATAGTGATTGATTCACTGAAAAGAAACAGGAAGGAAAGTAGGAGATAAATGCTGTAAAATGCAATGGTTTGCTACGTAACACTGCTGTTTGGCCTGCTGTCATCAGAGGTGAAAGTTTAAGAATGAAGCATCCTTGCCCCCCTGCACTGCATGAGAAAAGCCAGCGTTACAGGCAGCAGAAGCCAGTTGTTTTTGTGCAGGGTTCCTGTTTGCTACTCACTTCCCCTCCCTGTCCCAACGCTCTGCCTCTTTAAAGCTCTTCCAAGATTCCTTATAGGAGAAGGTTTGCTGCCAGCTCAGAGCTTCCTGTTGTACTTTGAGAGCCTTATCTCTTCAATCTTCATGCAAACTGCAAGGGGATTTTTTTTGTTTGTTTTTTACAACCTGTCCCATGTCTATGGACTAAGCAGTCTCTCTGTGGCTGACTGAGGTGGTACACTTTCTTGGAAAATTCATGAGGTAGATTTGTTTAGTTTGCAAGTTCCAAATTAATCTCTGCCTCTGTGTTTTTTGCAAACTGAACACTTCCAGGCTGCCTTATTCAAGAGTCCTTTAAAAAGCTCTTTAAAATCCCCCAGAGAGATGCCTAGGGATCTGGCAAGTGTGTCTCTCCGTGGTTCTTTGGTTCCTTTTGCCTTTTAATTTTCTAGCACAGCTCTCATCTCTGACCCTCGAAATCACACTTGTATTCAGGAAATAAACAAAAGCCTCGTTTTCTTGTAGCTCTTCTCAACAGCAAGGGCCTCACTACATCTCAGCTTCACTGAAAGTCTGCTAACATTCAAAGTTAATGTAAAAAAAAGGCCTTATTTTGCAGATCCTCCTTAATTTCCAGCATCTCCTTACCTCTGCACTTGCACATCTTTGTGTGCAAGCTGTATGAGAGATAAGCTTTTAAAAATACAACAGTATCAATAAATCTTTCTTACTGAGTCCTGACCAAGCTAGACAAAGATTTCTGCCATGTCTGTACTGAGGGACAAATATCCTTGTGTTGCAAGAGTATTTTCATATCTCTCCAGTGGAAGCCTAGCCAGCAGCCAGCAATGGGGTGAGAGCACTGGCTTCAGCTGCCAGAACAATTTTTAGCCAGGAGAAGTCACTCAGCAACAGCACAAGCTTCCAGGGTAAAACACCAGGTGCTTGTTTTAGCCAGAAGTAGGTAGCATCTCTAGGAACATCTAGGTTTGGGGCCTCAAACAGGTCCCACTGATTGCAATAGCTATTAGGCTATTAAGGTTAAGTCAGTGTTTTGGAGCTTGTGGATTGTAAATGGTAGTAAAGTGACCAGCAGCAGGGCTTGCTTTTAAGAAGGAGCATCTTACAGTAGAGTCCAGAATCTCAGCTCTGCCTTTTGCCTATTTCTCTAAGGCCATCACATATATTTCACACTTCAGGATGATGGATTGTACCTGGATACATAGACACTTCTCATGCTGATGAATTAATAAGGATCTTCCCAGACACTCAGACTATATTAGGAAAGGATTTATCAGCTATTTTGTTTGGGGGTTATTCAAAATAAGAACAGCAGGTGAAGGCCTAATATCCTGGGCCACTTCACCATGCAAGGTAAGTCAGGCTGAGTTGGCTTTGCCCTCCCTATGAACCACATGCTTGCTGATGTGGTTATATCTAGGAGTGAGGCAGGGCTGCCTCATAGGCTGCTCTTTGGGGAAAAGCTGCAGCATCCTAGTGCTGCCATGGACAAGATCTTTTCTCATTTCTGATATCCCAGTGAAACTGGCAGCGAATAAGCTGCAGTGCGTGGCCAGATGACAGTTTATCATGTGAGATGCTGCAGTGAATAGCTTGGGCATGCTCACTGCTTTGGCATCAGCAGAGCCAGTGTTGTCTAGGCACATCCATACAATAACCCCAAAGAGTTAGATAGTTCAAGAGAGGTTGAAAGACCTGAAGAAGTAGCAATCTGCTCTATTTGCATGAGAAACTGTTAATTCCAGCTTGTGTCTCCATGTGCCTGGATCTGATAAAAATTGTTGTGCTGAATGGTGGCTTTCCTTTCCCTCTGTGAAGAGAATGAAGGAGCCAGATCTGCTTGTGAGACATACCATGGATGAGAAGGTGAGCAGCATTTCCATGCCCAGAATATGACAGTAATAAATGCTACTGACAAAATTGTGTGGCAACACGGGCTAGGAAAGGCACCAGCTAGTGTACAGGGTGGTAAATGCTCCCTATCTGCAAACAGAGAGTCAAGACAATCAGTGAAAGGAGAAGGAAATGACAATCTGATGAAGGAAAACTCTTAAGGCCCTAACTGGGTCTTGAGAGGAAAAAAAAAATTATTGAAGAAATGAGAAATATTCTGCTGGTGCTTGGGAATGATCCAGCACAATAGTGTGTTACATGTCCTCAAGTGAATTCTCCAAACAAGAGAGCAATGTGTAGCTGAGAAGCCTGATCTAACCTCCCAGCTCATGGCAGCCACTCAACAGCCCAAGGGGTGATCATCATTACCAGCAATTTGTTTTTGAGGGCATGAGAGGAAAACATTAGCTTTGAATGGATCTGTCCAGCTAAGGATGGTGGCCAATTTACCTTGTAGATAAAGACCTATGGACACCTAGACATCACTGGCATTACAACGCAACTTCATGCACAGCAAGGATCCTGTTTCCCAATAGAGCCATGAAACTGACAGAAGCAAATTTTACCTTTCATTTCTGAACAGTTTTACTCTTCTTTTCTAATGAGGTTGTTTCAATTGTCCTCACAAGAGACCTGTCAAGCCAAATCTGGGCAGACTGTGACTGTGGCAGTGTCAGATTGAGAAGGAGCAGGTGGCCATGCCCTTAAGCTCTTTTCTTACCCCAATGTCTTCCTTGGAGAATGGTTAGCAATGCAGCAGCCTTGCTTTTGGCATAAGAAGTTAATTTCCTAGCAAATTATTGAAAAATCAAAATTATTCCCATTTCCCACACAGCAGCAAATAATAAACTATTAATATTATCCTGACTTGAAGACCTGTGTGGTTTGCCAAAGCAAGATAATTATTTGGCTACTTTGAGTAGACCCCATCAGGTAGCCTTTTGTGGCATTTGTTTACTGCTGGGCCCCCAAAGCCTCATTATATGATGTCCTGGGGAAGATCTAGAAAACTCTTCTCTTTCCATTGTCAGTTATATACTAGACTATTATATGGTGCCAAGCCATTACACCCACAGTTCTTGAGAGCTTGAACATGGTTCATCCCTCTGGCTTCAGAGAGTTTTGGAGATGTTGATGTTTCTTGGGGTGCTGCTGTCTCTAGCTGCTCTGGAGAAGATCAGTTCAGACACTTTATCTGTCTACAGCACAGATATCTACATTTGATCTGGTTGTCTAGACTCCTTTCTAACAGCTGAAAGGATGGAAAAATGTCTAAGGTCCATTTCACCCTAAAGTAGAGAGCTGGAACAGCTCAGATAATTTGCTTTCTCTCTACTGAGTGAAGACACCTTCTCTTACATTTGAGGGCATAAGATTACTCTGTCTAACAAGGACTAACTCTGACAAAGCAGTCTTCTAGGGGTCATAAAGTCTAACTTTTAATAGGAAGTCCTGGGCAAAGCTGACAAGCCTGGGTTAGGCACCTAGACTCCCAGGGCAGCATATGGCAAGAGCAACACACTTTCCAAGGGAGAGCTGCAGCACCACAACCTGAGTGGTGCCACTGAAGCAACAAAGCAGCTGAGCTGGTCACAGTTTCCCCGTGCCATCAGCTTGCCTGTGTGGGAAAAGGAAGATGTACTGGGTGAGACAGCAAGATAGCCTGATAGCTCAGCCACTTCTGCCTACTTCTGAATGCTCTTGAAAAGCCACTGCCATCATGCTGAAGGTTTTGCTTGGTCATTTGTAAGCAATCCTTCTTCAACCTCCTGGTACTGTTTGCCTGGTATCCTTGCAGGTTCCTCTTCCAAGCATGAGCAACCCACCTCCTCCAGGCTAAATGTGTCCCTGCCCTGACAGCCCATGGAGGACTGAAAATTTATACTGAGAAAGACAGAGTGGTTGAAATGTATGGTAAGTAAAAGCATCTCCTAGATTGCCACAGGAGCACTTTATGTCACATTTCCAGCTCACATTTTCTGTCTGTCCAGGCTGGACATCCCTTCATCAAAGGCAGTTTTCAAAGCTGCCAGTTGTCCTGTGCTGTCAACTTTCACCAGAGTTACAAACTTGCCACGACTTCAGGCTCCTTTCACAAATAATGAAAAAGTAAGAAAGCAACAGACTTCTCTTTCATTTCTGACCAGCATCAATAACATGATAACAATCCTTAATTTGGTATTTTTTTTCCATTTCCAGGCCAGTTCAAAGCAGGAAGGGAGAAGTGGCAGACAGTATTTTAAACCCACCACTGACAGAAGTGGCAGACAGTATTTTAAACCCACCACTGACAGTGAGAGGTGAAATCAAAAAGTTCCTAAGTAACTGAAATGTCCAAGTCTCCTTCTTGAATGTTCTGTAGACTCTCAAATACTAAATCTCAGTGGAAGTCAGAGGGAATGATGGTCTTAAATGTCTAAATTACTTGAACAGGGGATAGCAGCTCATAAGTCCACTCTGATGCCTTGCAAAATTTTGCCCATTTATAAATAAGCTGTTTTCCTGGCTTTCCTCAGTGCCAACTGAGTGCAAGTGTTGGCAAGATCCATGCTGGTTTGTCTGGACTCCGAACCGCTTTACTGAATGCTTAATCAAGCTGCTCGCCTCCCTGTCCCAACAGAGGCCATTTATACAGCAAGAGAATCAGCTGGTCGATGAAGCAGACAAGTGGAGTGAGGGAGAGGGAGAGAGCTCTTTGAATGGGATGAGAACAGAGCCACCGGCACCTCAAGAAAGTTTATCTGCCTCCAGTGCCAAGCACACACAGTGCTAATCTTTTGTTTCCATGAATATTCAAGCCCAGCTGCCAGCAACAGAGGGAGCAGCTGCAGTGGCAGAGCTGGCAGGTCCCCTCGTGGTGCCCTCACTTGCCGACCCTGGCATCTGGGTCTGTCTGGGGGTGGGGAGGGGGAGATGCTGCTTGCATTGCAGACGACGAGCCATTCAGCAGCTCAGTCTCATGCTTTATGAAGTGAGGAACATGTTCACCCTGGAGAGACCAGGAGTGTCCTGTCTTTGCTGACATGGGTATGCCAGATACTTCAGATGCTTGAGGTCATGTGAAGTCCTGGAGGGAAAGAGTGAGTCTGGGACAAGAAAAAGCAAAGCCAGGACAATCTAAGGTTGAAGAATCCCTGCTGCTGCTTGCAGAAGCCTAAGTGAGACAAAAGCCTGCAAGCCCCATGGAAAGCTAGATATACACAGCTCTAGGCATACACAGTTCTCATGGCATATTGGGTAGCAGGGCATGGTGGGCTGGGGAAATGCCATTATAGGAGTGCAGCACAGGTTACAGACAGGTTGGTGGGTGACTGCAATTGCAGTATCAGGGAAGAGTTGGAGGGGTTTTCTCAGCCACAGAGGCAGGCAGCAGTGGGAGGAAACCGTGAACTCTCCTCAGATGGCCATCATGTGATTTTCCAAAATTCAGGGTAGCTTTTCAGGGACAGGGCACTATAAGAGCAGGTTCTTTCTCTCTGCATACTCCATAGAGGCAGAGAAACGCCATGGAACAAGTGTCAAGAGACACCATGTCAGAGCAGACATCCACGCTGCCCTGGCTTCATTCTGCCCAGCACCAAAGTCATCAGAGGCAGCAATGACCCTGCCCTGGCATGGATGACCACTGATGCCCATTTTGCTTCACAGATTTCCCCTGTAACATACTGAAACACTCTAGGCAAAAAAAAAGAAATGGAAAAAAGATGACTGGGGAAGGCAAGATCAGACTTCAAGGGGCACCCAAGACTCAGAGATCTTGCTACCAAACCTATGGTGGTCACTGTGATATGCAACAGGCTACTATTGCTACTGAACTTGGTTTTGTGCATCGAAGAAGGTGGTTCCTAGAGCCTTTGGCATGGCCAGCTGTCAAGTACTGGCATTTAAAAACATTAACTCTCATTCTTCTGAGTCTCTAAGTCCCTTAAGAAAAGAAGAACCTCAGAGCAGCAATACATTCATAATGGAATGCCATAAGTGCCCTACCTCCTAACTACAAGTGCAAAGTCCCTCCTCTCTGGCATATAACTTCCCACTAAGCACAGGCATACTGTCACAAGACTGACCAGTTCCCCAGGCTTACTTGTTATGAGACTCAGAACTGTGGAGTAGTTGATACTGCTAGAAAAACTACCAGAAACAGAGATACACAGGTCTCCCTGGAGAAACCATCCTTTGAAAGCTAGAGGTAGATACTGTGCAGTTAGCTACTGATCTCCAAGAAAAAGGGGATCAGAATTTTTGAAAAGGTGACTAAACCTGGGTTTGGATCTCCAAGAACCATTTCTGTGGGCAGCCCATAAGGAAAAATGAGCCAGATGCCTGCCTTGGGACACATTTTAGGATGCCACATGGACAAGGGTAAACACTCTTAAGCAAGCAGTTATTCAGCAATGGATAGAAAAGTCATCTGTTGATGCTGTTGAACTTGCCAGTTCTCTATCCTGCCTCTATCCTTTCAAACCCAGAAAGAAAATCTATCCTATCTGTATTTGCAAATGGGACAACTCAGAGAGAGGGGGGAGAAAGTAGGAATAAGGGCAGGAAAAGTCACATCTATAAAGACATTTAACTTCACTTACACTTTCTTTGCCTTTTTATACCAAATTTGGGAGCAAAAACTTATTTCAAACAATATTTCAGATTGAGGAAGGAGATATATTGATCCAGATAAACACAAATGTAATAGTACCTGCTTGAAGAATCTAATTGTTGTCTAACTGTAATCTTCTGTCAGACTTCTCTTCACAGAGTACAAGCCCAGCTACCCCACGGCCCACTTGCCTGGCACACATGCCATTTGGTATTAGAATGGATGCAGAATATAGGTGC
>VWZX01003842.1:118441-152599 GCA_013399015.1 Galbula dea
TGAAAGCCCTAGAAGCACACACCTTGAGCACACAGCATACCACTCATCCCTGCCATAGCTTACAGTGGACTGTATTGCATACTGATGATACAATAGCAACAGATCACAAAGAGGGGTGTCAAACATGCTGATTTTGGTTTTTGTTTTCTACATTCGTCTCATTTAGGTTACTCGAAATCCATGTAGTACAGCGATGCTTTGGCTCAAAGGCAAAGGCAGGAGCATTTTGAGGCAGCTGACTGCAAGGTTAAAAACTGGGTTACTACATTTTATAAAACAGCTTTAATATTAGGTGGTCATCTGCTTTCCCTATTAGATCACTCTTTTTAACCTTAAGCTATGCTATTTAGCTGTATGCTATTCATGCAGTTTCACAGTTATTTGCAGATCTGACTTTGTCCCTGTATTTCTGTCTTACATGTTTCAAGAAACAGCACCACATCTAGCCTCACAATCTGCAAAGATTACACCTTCACAGACAACTGAGTTAGGTCTAACTAAAGTAGAAATGCAATAACACCTCTGGGGTTTTCTGGTTCTGTTTCCTGACTCTTAAGTTTTTTAAACCAGCACAAGTGGTAAACTCAGCCTGGGGTAGAGGCGGTGCACATCTCTGTTCTGAATGATTGTCCACTTTTTACTACCTTCAAACCAGAATGAGCCCAAGTCCTGTAACATTTGCTTTGACACAAAGCTTGAAAGATCATCATGATGTCCATCCACACCACTTTTGTATAATTTTATCAGGTATGATTCCCATGCCTCTTTTTATTATGTCCTCCCTAAGAAAACTAGACAAAAATGTGAGGCAAAGGAAAGTAAAAGGAAAACAGACAGTGTAGATGAGGATAACTCTACAATTTTGTCTAAAAGCATTCTTACAACAAAAACAGTCCCAAAGCTGGGCAGTATGTCTCTCCCACATGTTTTATCCCTCCACAAATCCTTCCTAGGTTGTGTCATTTTAAAAACCTGCAAGCTGGGACATCAAAGAGAGGTTAGGCATAAGGGGAAAGCAAGCACAGAGGCACTGTAAGGAATTAATACGCAAAGACCTGTGGGATTAGTGGCTGGAGATTTAGGTCTGAGCACAGTCACAGAGGAGACTGTGCAGACACGACATGCAAAAAGATTTGCTTCAATATCAGAGTTTCCCAGTCAGGGGTTCTGTCAGCTCTGCCTTGCAGAATGGGAAGGCACAAGCAGTTCTGCCCTGAAGTATCGGCTGAGTTACTGCCCCAAGACCACATCCTTTCCTTCCAGTCAGGGCTGTGACAAAGGCTGGTTTGGTTTTGTTGGGTCAGTTTGTTTTGGTTTTGGAAGGATACACTCTGTCCTTGAGATTTTTTTTTTTGGACAACCAACATTTGGGGCAATGCCATAGATTCCATCAATGCAGGATCCTGCTGCGCCTTTTCTTTCTAGACTGAGCCCCCAGCCTGGGAGACCAGCATGGTGTCTCTTGATCCTTCCAAATGAAATTAGGAAAATGGGCCGGCTGACTTGCATCTGCCCTACGCTGCACGAAACAGCATTGCAGAGAGGGCACATTTGCTAGGAAAAGTAATAAATGTAATTTCCTCCATGAATTAGCTGTGCCACACTGGCTCCAAGAGGGGTTGAAAGGCAGAACAAGAAAAGAGCCACTGTCTGCTAAAATACCAGCCCCTGACTTATCAAAGGAAGTGGGATATCGGCTCACATTTCAAAACCTAATGACAGCAGTTCAGGGGATTTGCCAAGACCCATTTTCTTGGGTCAGTTTTTCCAGGGCAGTGGGTACCCTCAAGTGAGGAAGGAGCCCTCTGGTTCCTTTGGGGAGAAGGTGACTAGAGGATAGACCAAGGAGATGGAGAGGAGGGCAAAGCAGGGCACCGGGTTGTAGCCCTGGCTCCGTTAGTGCCTAAAGTGACCTTGTGTAGAAGCAGGAAGAATTTCAGGTCGGCAGAATGTAATTACTCTGTTTGGAAAGTCGCCAAGATTCTGGCATTAACATCCCTACTGCCTCTAAAAAATGCCACAGGGCCAGAACTATAGATTTCTCCATCACTGGAAAAACAGCACTGGAGAGGTAGAGGAGCCTGTAAGCTTTGTGAGCAGCTTGAATTGTTACAGTGGGGGTTGTAAGAGCAGTTAGACTTTCCAAATCTCTCTTGTAATTTAAAAAAAACATGGCTAAATTAAAGGAAAATGATGGATATTTTCCCCTTTCCTCTTTTCTAGGAAAGGAAGAAATTCCCACTGAACTGTGGCAAATACACTCTGGTGCAAGAGCACACAGAGATTATCTGTGGTTGCACCAGATTATTTTTTCCCCTCTCTTTCTGCCCCCCCTTGCCATTTGCAAATCAATCTCATTCAGGACAAAATACAGCAGACAGAACAACACTCAATTCTAGCACTGTCCTGACACCACATGAAGACTGAAGAGCTACAGTGCCCCCAACAAAACAAAGGTGAAGGTCCTTTTTCTAAGCACCTCCTTCTACTTTGTTGCTGTTCAGGGGAAGCCAAACTGAGAGCCCTACACTAGCCAAAGTTTTAACAGGACCCTTTGTAGCACATGAAGCAATAATACTAATGCAGAGTATTGGGTTGTGCTGCATTTCATTGCAGGCATAAACATTTTGTACAGCTAGGTGTGGAGGTTTCCTATACAGCTCTTAGCAGGGGCCCAACCTGGTGCCAGAGGAGAGGAAGGGACATGCTAGCACAGCAGCTGTATTGGATTATATTCATAGTTCTCAGAAACGTACAGAAACACTTTCCAGCATGCAATCACTTGTGTTTCAGGATTAGTCTTGAAAAGGCAGAAGCAAATACTTCCCTTTCCTGGCACTCTACCCTTGTCCCACAGGGGATCAATCAGCTTGTAAAGTGCAGAGGAAAGTTTGCACACAATAAAGATTCTTTTCAGATACAACATTTGGCAGGGGCTCATTAGGGGAAAAAATGGCAACGTTTTAGGTCAAGGAATGGCATTAACATTTCTTCTTGCAAAAGGCAGAGGGTATCAGTTACACAGAAACAGGCATGAAGTTACAAGGACCAGAGGCCCCTATAGGCAAGCCTGAGGGACTTTGAGAACCATGTGGCATCACTGTGCACTCACTGCACATGCAGTCATGCCACATGACAAAGTTGTGGCAGTCTCAAATGACTCCACTTTTAGATGAGAACTGTCTCTCCTCACATGATAGTTGTACAGAAGAGCTTGATAAAGCAAGATGGAATGGTCACTGCCACTACCCTTCTTTTGACTTGTTTTGTTTTCTCCTTCTGAAAGCCCAGAGTCTGAAAGCAGACTGTGATGGAACACTTGTGTTTTCAAAGTTAGTTTCTGTCCTCTGATATAAAAGAAAGTGTAACAAATGCTGCAGGCCCAAAACTGAAGCAAAATAAAGTATTTTTTTAAGCATCAGGATACCTTGTCTTATAGTATTAGAGACTTGCTCTCCCGGTGGCAAGATTGCTTGGAGGCAGAGGTCTTCTGCCTTAGGAGCTTGCCTTTCATACCTGAGCTGCAACACCTAAAGACACACACAGGAACACCACATCCTTTCATTGCTTTCCTACAGTTTTTAGTCTTACAGTTATTTCCATTTTATGAGAGCTAACAAGAGAGATGCACAGTCTACCTCCCTACCAAATCTTTTTCTGAGGGGAAAAATCTACAAGCTATGCCCACAGTGATGTTGCTCTTGTTTGTACCCAAAAGATAAATGAAAGTCAACCACTTGTGCAAAGATTTTTGGTGGAAGTGCACTTGCTATTTCATGTAACAAGGGAAACCGGGAGCAGACTTCCAAAGAAACTCACGACTGCAAGTGGAGCACTCAGTGCTACTTCTTGTATACACACAAAGTTGTTTGGTCCCAGCATGCCCAATACTCAGAGCAGATTCCCCCCTTCATCTATTCTGAGTCACAACAATTGCACTTGATCTGTAGCATCAGCTCAGACTAGAGCCCCAACTGCTCGGTGTGCCAGACAGAATATTTCTACGGGACAGACTAATAAAAAAAGACAAAAAAAGGCAGTCATGAGATGTCTCAGATGTCCCTGCTGTAATACAGAAAAACACTCCAAGAAAAGGATAAGCATAAGCTCAAGTGAAAAGAGAAGCAGAAAAATCTGACCAGAAACTTTCTTTATGGAAAGGGAAAGGAAGCCCAGCTGGTGTGTCTGACCAAGATTATTTCCATCACAACACATTTTAAATGATGCAACAAAGTTGTCCAGGCAAGCATTACCTTCCTCAGAGGCACCAAGTAGACCCAGGCCCTGCCAAGATTATATGCCAGTAATTGTTCTATAATGCTCAAGCAACATATCTCTATCCTGAAGTCCCAAGCCTGTAGCTTAGAGCAGTTAGATAATCACTGGAGGTGCTGCTTTTACAAATAACAATTTTCAAAGACTTAAGCACATCTTGATCAAGGTGTAAACATGCCATATATCTAGGGGAGCAGCAGCATTAGTTTATTGAACACTGAACAGCTGGCTTGTCCCCAGATTGTAGCCTTTCAAGCGTTCTTCAGTTCCTGAGCAATGAAGACTTGAAGCAAGAGCAGTGAGAAACCACCAAGGTCTCACTGAGTGCTCGAAGTGAGATCACTAGACTGCAATACAATAGTCTCACTGGAAGAGTAGGAAAGAGTATTTTCTTTCTTATAATGGCAACATTCTAATTTTCTGGCCTCCTCATACATGATTGGGGGTCTCACATTTCTGGATGATCTGGATTAGTGAAACTTTAATCTGTCACAGCACTCGTTCTATCACCAGCTCTGGCAGCAATCCAGGCAGAGGACAGCAAACCTCCAACATACTTTCTTTGACAGCTTTTACCTGGTAATGGAGGTTTTTCTGACTCAGAAAGGCTGTCACATTCCTGTTTCCTCTGAGAGCCTGAAATAGCCATACAGCCATCTGCCACAGGTATCACTCTTCTCATTTTGTCATATCATTTATCATTCTACATGACTTGAAGACCACAGAGTAGGCAAGTGTCAGAACCAGGAAGCTGTACTAAGTTTTTTACATCAAAGAATAAAAGCATTAAGCAAAGAGCAACTTATCATGAGCTATTTTATTTGGTTTTTTTAGAAGAAAGGTCTTGACTGCATGAAAAGTCCTTCACTCTTCATCATAGTAAAAAAGAGAGGGGAGGGGGAAATCAGCGATATTCAGTTAAAAACAGGCTCCCAACCTTTCCTTCGGTCAGCCCAGTAACTGAGAGCAGGAAACAGCCCTGCTGAGCAAAACTAAAATATGGGAAACACATCCTCATTGCAGGATCAGCTGGTAAAGAGGCACAGCAGCTCCTCTATCACCACCACGTTTCGAAGTTAACTTCACAGTGTGTTTTTGTTATCTCCTGTAGACTGTCAAGAGACAAGATGCTCCCCACCACCAGATCCTCCTTCCTACTTCGAACTGTTCAAGCTGGTTCAGCAAGAGAATAAAAGTTATTCTCTAAGAGTTTGAGCATTGATTTTTCTCATCTACTCAGATTCTCCCCAGCCAACACTATTGCAAGCCAACAACTTTGGAGAGGAACAAAACATCTGACAATCCTAATCCAGCCATCTCAACTTAATCTTCTGACTATAGACCAACTGCATCATCCCTATTGTGCAGCTCTTCATACTTACCTATGGCTTCTGAGCACTGAGTGGCTTATAAAGTGTGCTGCCTCACCACAGACTGTCCAGACTCAGGACATACAGTAAAATGGAGCCCTTCGTGGAGGACCCAAAAACTTACTTCATTTGTGGCTGCAATGCTTCCCAGCTCTTATTTAATAGAAAGATTTGCACCTACAAGTATCCAGTCCTCTCAGAATTACCCACCACATCACACACAAAGCACACTCAGATTTATTCTAGAGCTTGGACTGCCATGAAAGACTCCCTTGAAAGATAAATTAAAAGTGTGCTATCTGTAAATAAAGCAACCTGCAGCTATGAAACCAGACATCTTCTCTAGGAATAAAGGACCTCAAGCCAAAGGCAATAAAATGTCTCAGTAGGACTGTTGGAGTTTAAATTTCCTTTTTGAAGTACCACACAGTACTGTTGTGTGTGCTAATGAATAGCTCAGCATTCTCAGACTAGTTAAGCACTGCAAGGAATTAGAGATGCCATGTGCCAGCCACTGTTTTCTGTGAGGTCACTGGCAATGCTTTTGCTGTAGTTTGACTCTCTGAAGCCTTAAAAGTGGCACTGCTAAGGATCTCCATAGAAGGACAGAAGGGAGAAAGTGGAAGCAGGTATACTGGATAAAGAATAAAAACTATGTAATTTATTTCTGAAGATTGCTGAGCACCAATTTCAGCAGCAGCAAATACACGTGTTTAGGACACTCTGGAGAAGCAGATACAAATAAACATAAGACACAGTCACATAGAAATGCAAGTTACCTCTTCTCTAGTCCCTCTTATTCCTTTTGGTTATGTTCATTTGCAAGAGATTAATCTAGAGAAAGCATTAAGGTATACTGTGATCAACAACAAATCAACTGCTTTTGAACATAAAACTCTTTACCTCTCTGCTGTCTAAAACGAGACTGCACAGGACATCTTTCACAGGAGGTGCATGGTATTACCAGGTAGACCTAAGCCAGGAGAACAACAGAGAGAAAATAACTGTGAAAAGCTATTAACAGCAGGTCAGTGGCTGCTAAGCTTCCTCTCACTTCTGCTAGCAGGAAAGGCTTTGGATACTACTTCGCTGAACACACTGTCTTACGCAATACGGCCTCATTCATTTAAGCATCTCTTTCACCTGTTAAAGAGCAGCATTTTAGCTCTTGAATGGGCTTGAAGCAACATTACACTCCACAAAAGCCTTGAAAACATTTTCAAGGAAACTTTGGGAGAGGGATGCTCTTAAAAACGTTAAAGACTCTCTTGCTTTTGTTTCTGTACTGGAGGCACTTCTGTTGTCCCCTAAATAAACCCTCACTGTCCACTCCTTGACTTAAAAGGTTGATGCAGAAGCTCCAGTACGTCTTGTGAAGCATTGTAACTAGTGTAACAGCCACAATCTACATGTGGTCCTTAGGAATTCAGTGGCAGGAGTACTCCTGTTTAACCTCCTTCAAGAGGAACCAAGCTCAGCAGCATTCATTACCCTCTGCCAGCAGCCAAGTAACTCAGCTCTATCAGCTAACAAATATAACTGTCTTCTGGAAGTATTAATAGGGTGAGGGGAGACAGACACAGTCCAGACTCCAGCTCTTCTGGAAAGCCTTTCTTCCCCACACACTCATACCCTTAACCCAACTAAAGAAGTTCCCTTTGAGAACCAGGGGCACCTCTCCCCAGACCCCAGTCTCTGCTGCCCAACAAAGACCTGCGCCCTATACCAGCAGCTTGTGCTGTTATCATCTCCAAAGTGGCCTGTGCAGACACAAAGCAGCACTCCTACCAGTTTGCCCCAATGTCCCAGGCAGAGAATCATTAACCCTGCAGCAACATTGCACCTTGAAGTCTCCTGTTTACCCTGCAACCAGGTAACACCAGACAAGTCTCTGGGCAACAGCAAAGAAAGAAGTATTAACAGACAGTGTTCTTTGGAAGAAACTAAAAAACAAAAACAACTCCCCCACCCCACACACTTGTTTTTACTTACACTCTGATCAGTTCCAAGAAGTCTGTTTTTCACCCAGCATGCTGCTGTCAGGATACACACAGTCTCGCAGTTGACTCCCATTTGTCATGGTTATTTTTCCACCAAGAGAGATTCCATGTTAGGAATACATGTTACCTTTACATATCCAAATTCTCAGCAGTCTGAGATGCAGGAAACTAAATAACTGACCATCACCAAGAAGTGAAAGTCCTTCTCCCTTTTCCTATCTCTTCACTTCCAACACATTCCTTGTCAGGTCTTATTGCCCACTGGTGTTATCCACAAGCCATAAGAAATGAATGCCAGCTCAGATGCATATGAAATATCTGCCTCAAGCTTTTCTCCCACCCTGCAAGGCTTCTGGGCAAGACTGAGCTTAATCAGAGATCACCTGTTCCACAGAAGTCTAAAAGCTTCCATTTCTCTTTAGAAACATTGGTCTTACTAGCACAGGAACTGATTCAGCCATTCCTTGGTCAGAAAACAAACAGAACATGTTAGTAAGCGTCTCACAGACACCTACAAGGATAGCCTGCAAAGTTGAAATGTTGCTAAATTAGGACAGTTGTAGGTAGTCTCTGAAAAATACAAGGAACTTTGTTTCCCCCCCACCTCCCATAGTTACTTCTGTGACTAGTTTTCACGAACAGTTGCAGAAATCAAACCAGAGAAGAAGGTTGTTATACAAATTAGTATTTGGACTCACATGTGTCTAATGAGCCTCAAGTTTTTCCTCTGGCCACAGCCTCCCCAATTTTTCTTCCACATGGATTCTCTAGTATCTCAAATTTTGAGCATACACCAAGGGTGTTGTCTGTGAAGCCACAAATAACAGCCTCTCCCCACCACCTATTTTCAGGGAAATGATAGGAAGTCAGTATCTTTACAATGTATGTGTCAAATAAAATTGCACTTGGCAAACAGATTTAGAAATTGTAGAGGGAAAACACAGACACAAGGGGGGAAAAAAAAAAAAAAGATATAACAAATGTGCATGAGCTCAGATGCCCAGGCATTGTTTCCTTAGAAACCAGACTAAGGACAGGAAAATCCTGTAACCAACAGCAGTGTCTGTAGCAGAGCATCAAGATTTAATAGTAAAGCTTTGTGCTTTAGAGTATAAGCACACAAACAAAAATCCTCCCTTTCCTCCAGATTATACAGCTGCAACACACTGACAGGGGTAGATAGTGCTTGCCTTGTAAGGTTCAGACACTAAAATCACCAGTGACAAGTGCATGGCTGCGCATGATACAGATGAGATTGTGATAATCATCCTTTCAGAGAATTGGCAGGGAGCTGCTGCATTACCAGCACCCAGTGTGAAAAGAGGATTCTCAGGGAAATCATCTGCATTTACTGTTTTGTGGAATCAAGTCCAAATTTTAAAAAAACCCATCTAGATACTGAACAAAGAAAGGGACTTCACAAAGTAAAGGAGTTTGATGGAAACTTGTCTACCTTGTCTACCAGTCCACCTGGGGAACAAAAGAACAGCCCAGCATTAGCACCTACTGCATATGTGGAGGACTACTTTTTGAGAAAGTTCTTCAACCCAAGCCCTTTGCCAAAATTCACAGTTAATGGCACCAAGACAATTTTTGGGTGAGCGTTACATGACTTGTTTCATATAGGGGCAGTTACTAATGGAAACTGTCTAAATGCATATAGATTTCAAACAGTAAAAATCTATACTACAGGTCTTACATATGAAACCAGTGATTTATGAGGAACATAACTCCAATAACCTCTCTAGAGGATGTCAGAGAAAACTTCTTCTTGCAAGGACTCCAGCATAGTTTTAGATATAGACTTGTATGTGGCAATGGTATGGCTGTCTCAATGTACAAAGCAGCAGCATTGTGTTGAAGAACGCCAAAACACATGGGTGTGGAATGGTATTTCTTCAGACTAGGCATTGGACAGTGCAAAGATGATGCTGGTCCAAGGAGGTCAAGGATCTTCCTGCCTTGCAGTAGAGCTGGGGAAAATTGTCTCAGAAAAGAGAGATGGAAAAGTATTTCTGACCACACTGGTTGGTTAGAGATATTGATCATAAAAGGTTTGAATGTTCATTCTTAGCACACTGGGCACAATCTCTAACTCCCTGAATAAAATCTTAACCTGCCAGTGGTGGAGAAATCTTAGCAGTGGCTGGAAGAAATGGTTTCCTCCATTACTATTTCTTTAACTCAAGAGAAGGTGCCTGGTTGTCCGAGAGTGCAATCTTTGAGGCAGTGGAAACAGAAAAAACACATGAAACCTGTTCACAAGCTGATTATTATGCAGATCAGCAATCGTTATCCTTTCTCTCATTACCTCAAATGCTTTCTGCCATCTGTTGGTAACAAACCTGCATCTGGCAGATTACCAGAGAAGCCCTAATCAATGGGTAATTGGGGTAGAGGATTGTGGGGACAACCCTGGCAATGAAAGCACAGAAAAACTTACAGCAGAGGAAGAAAGTTTGCCTGTCACAAGCGTGCAATCCTACACCCAGTGTTTCTCTACTGTTCTGATAGAATTCCTTCTTGTTGAGAAAAGTGTGGAGCAGGGGTAGACACAGATTTGTCACAGGCAATGGGATGAATTATACCAGCCTCTGCAATGGTACCTCAAGCAAAATGTTAATTTCCAACAGATTATGCCAGCGAGTGCTGCCAGGAGAGGCACAGAGCAGAGCAAGCACAAACACGCATGAGTTTGCATTTCCAGGGTTGCCTCTTAGAACCATCTGTTAATGAGACTAGAGGATGCTATGGACTCATTCAAGTAATGGCTCCTAAATTAGTCTCTTAGTGCCTTCTGATAAGAAATGCTTAAAGCTGCAGGTTTTCCTTCTCCAGCTGTGCACTCTCCATTCCAGCTCAGATACAATATTTGCATTATTCCTCTGGCTTCCAAAAGCAGCAAAGCTTTTTAAATCATGCTTATGGTGTCAAGCTCCAAACAGAGACATACTGTCAGATTTCAGTTAAATTTCAGAATGAGGCAGAGTCTCAAAGTTACCAGACTCCACAAGTTTTGAGGGAAACAGCAGTTGGATAGAACAGAGAAACCCAGCCAGAACCTTCACTAAAGGAGGGGAATTCACAGCTCTGCATTTCCACCATCAGCTGGCTGGTCAGTCAGCAAGTGTTTTGATCTACTCTGCACACATCGAGCTGTCAAGTGACTATTACTGCTGCTGTTCTTCTCTATCATGAGTACCTACCTAGAGAGCAACAGATTAAATTTAAGAGGTAATTGTAAAGACCTCTATAAGAATCAGATTTTATTGATTCACCTTTCAAAGAATGAATCAAAATAAAACCAGTACTGTATTGTTTGAAAGATCCAATTCATACTGGCTGCCCTTCTGCCATCCTGTATTGACCCAGAAGGACAATTTCAAACAGAAAATCATTCAGAGCGTTTGACCCTCTCAAATCACATAATAATGGTCCTCAAAATGTCAAGACATCTAACAACACAACAAATCAACAAGGCTAGTAATCTCTCAACATTAGATAGATGGGGTGAAAGAGGCAGTGCATTTTGGTTGGTTGGTTGTTTTTTCCACTGAGCCTGGCAGGCCACTGCTGTGTTATACCTCCTTGCACTGGCCCGGCAGCTGGGAAGACACGTACATAACATCTACTGCCCAGTCACCACCCTGGGAGTATTAAATTCATTGGAGCACAGAAGGAACAAGGAATTCTTGTAGTAAGAAGCAGCCCAAAGAAAAGAAGGAAGTAAAAATCCCTATAAATACCCAAATGTTACCAATGCCCACGCATGCTGGGCTAGGATCCAAAGTAACTGGTTTGGGGAGATAAGAATCCTTATTAGGCACCTGAACATGCGAGAGAAGCACTAACACCCAAGCCACAATACTAATGAGGCTGTGACAGAAAAACAACATCCTCAAGTGATCTAATACCCATGCTGCTGTGATTCAAAAGTGAGAATATGAATCTTTACTATTCAAAGGGACTAAAAGGAGACAGAGGAATGCAACTTAAAGTCGGTTTTAGAAGCATGTTCCCAAGAGATACAGATCTTACTTCCTTCCTGCTATTAAAGGAAAGGGGCGACTTTGATACGTACTGGATTACATTAGGGCAGAGACCAACACCCCCATTTACTCAAATTCAACAACCCTCAGCATTTAAGGGACATTACTGCAATCTCCACCTAACAGCTGCAGCCTACAACACACTGGTTCAACAGTTGTGTTTGCATCCCCACAGCCAGTAGGCAGCTAAACACAGTAACTTTTTGTAGGCTACCAACTTGGACTACTACCAAAAACCAAGGGTTCTGTATAGTTTGTGACCCAAATTAGATAACCTAAAACTTTCAGAAAGGGAGCAGAAATAGAGCTGGTAGAGATTTCCCACACTGCTTTTTTGGGTTTTGTTTTTGTTTTGAAATTGGCATACTGTGTGACCCCATCTTGAATGGAGTAAGAAGAATTCAGTCTCTTCTGTGCAAGATCAGATAGCTGTTTTTCAATGGAAGCCATCATAAGCATCCCATACTCATTAACGGTATTCATCAGAAAGAAGGGGGCACAGTGAAAAGTCAAATCCTCTTCAGATGTCATTTGTGGCATCAGAAATGCAGTCAAAAAATACAAAAACCCCCAGACTCAGTTCTTCAACATGACCATGCTACTGTGGGCAATCTCTTTAGATTTTAAACTCCAAATTTGGTAAGACATCCATCCTATTCCTCTGCTGCTTAGACAGCTCTGAATAGCTATGCTGGGCAAGTGAGAGATGGCATTAATTCAAAGACACAACACTTATTTGTCCTGCTGACACCTTAGTAATGACTCTGCTCTGCAAGCATTTAAGAGCGTTTGAAGGATCCTAAGTATTTCAACATACAACTATTCTTTGTTAGACCAGCAAGCACAGAAGGTGAAAGAAGTGAGTGGGAAACAGAGGTGGCTGCTGAGCTGATGCCTGTCTCAGGACAGAAGAATGAATTTTGAAAGGTACAACATGTCAGGCATCACAAAGAAATGCCTCCACCATCACTGTTGATTTGGGATCTCACATGAAGGCAGTCAGCTCCAGCAGCGTTCTACCTTCTGAAGAAGACGAGAAGAGAGCACTTTGAACTTCTGCCCACTGACTTGCAGAGAGCATTCAGCAAGCTTGCTCTGGCCTAGCTAACACAGGTGTGCTGAAGCACTAACAGTAATACCTTATGTTGTGTGTAGAAATTCTTGCTACTTCCTCATTTCAACTTAAGTTCAGCCTGAACTTTCCAAGTTGTTGATTTTCTTCAGAGCATACCTCAGGGCAGAACAAGATGCCTGGCAGGAAAATAATCGACACCTTTCTTTTGGCTCAGGTGCCACAGCATCAAATGAGCAACATGGTGTAACTCAAAGCTGCTGCAACACAGTACTGAAATACTCAATTCCAGGAAGTTATCACTTCCTAGGTCCCTCTCCACAAGGTTACAAGGGCCACTCAAGATTCTTCTGAAAACTCCCAACTGCTTCTGTTACCACAGCATGCTAGATCTACTCTCAGGAAAGACCACACTGTGCACCTTGTTTTTAATAAACATGGGAAAATAAAACAGAATCTAGAAATAAGAACAACTGTCTCATGAACCCATTTCCACAGTAATCAATTACTTATTAGAATATCTATTCAGTGTGTACATGTAAAGAGATGAAAAAAAGACTGTTTAATAACTAAGGGGAAAACACAGATGTCTGTTTAACTGAAGTCCAGCAGCCTCCAAGCACAGGCAGTGTTCCAAAGGTCATGGCCCATGTCAAGTGACCAGCACTTGGATTTCAATTGCATGACATAGAAGCTACCTGGTTTTGGATACCAACCTAGTTGTGTTCAATCCTTTTCATACAAGCCAGCAGCTACTATGAACCATTCAATATAGACCATGAAACGAAGGGCAGGCTATGGCTCAGCTTCTCCTGAACACTTTTATTGCAAAAACCTCTATCAGCAGCACTCTCAGCTACAGATGGAGCAAACTATGCATTAAACAAAAGGCTAGATTAAACCTTCTTCTGAAGACAAACTTGTTGGCCTACAGCCAACACACAAGCACAGCAGGAATATATGAACTCATGCAAAATAGGGAAATGCCAAAATTACTACCTGACAGGTACAGCCTATACACCCCTTTATAAAAACAATGATATTTACGTGGTGTTTGGAAGCATATGATGGAAACATCTGTGCAATAAGACAGCCTGATGTTGTAAAGACACATTAGCTGCACTTACCACCAACCATGCTCTGCAGCTCAAGTGCTAAATTAAAACAGCTCTTCAACCACCATAGTGGCTGTGAAGCACTGCAGCGAGTCTGAACCCAATACTGACTTGCTGCAAGTTGGAACTGTCATCTGCTGAGCTGCCCTCAATGACAAAGAGCCTGTAGGATCAGTTATAGCTGTGCTTGTAACCTTAGAGTGCTCCTGTAGCTTCTTTGTTCCTAAGCAACCAGTCCTACTCAAACATGCTGTTTCCAATACCTCTGGCCATTACAGAGAGGAAACGCCCTGCCCCCTTACTCTCGCCATCCCAACCAGTTTCAACAGGTAGATCTAACAAGTTTGTTGAATCTTTTTCCCCTCCTTCCACCCAAAAGCAGCTGCAGGCCAGGTTGCTTTAAAGTTCATACTCGAAATAAGTAGCCTGCTACCTTTCCTTGAGATCTGGGAGTGAAAAAGCCCAAACACTGAGTTGAGGAGGAAGTATCATGAGTGTCCAAAATCACAGTAAGGACGTGAAACTCAAACCCTATAGAGCTCATAAGTTGTAACGTCTGGACCAGCTGTGATCAGAGACAGCAGGTAGTTTAGGAGCTGAACCCACACAAAACCCACTGCAAATTTCAGGCACACCTGTAACATTCCACTTTCAAGCTCTAAGCTCTTCAATTTTACCAAACTTCCTATTCCAAAGGAGATGGGCTTTTTCTTCTTCAGCACCTCAATGTGAAAAATACAGATCCATTAATATCACAGTTCCACTGGGGAACCTTCTCTGATGTCAGGCACAAAGTCTGGCCAAATTTTGTAGAAACCACCATTTGCTCTCCTTTCTACAGCATCCCTTCCTCCATGTACAAACAGACAAAAAAAAGACAGGAAATCCTGGCTAAAGTTTCTGCTCTGAGGATACCAGAAGATTCTCTCATAAACACTACACATACAACAGTGATTCACATGGTACTGGTACTCCATCTATCCAGAGAAAAAGACTTAATCAGAATAATAATTAAAAAATCCCAAATTCTGTAAGTCTGGTATGTTTCAAACTTCACATTTCAGCAGTACACTTGTTGCAAGGAAGAGGCTTGCTTTCAGTCTGTCCTGCCACAGCTTAGTACAGGGTTGTTGGATGAAGTGATAGAAGGAACTGACTTCCCATGAAATCCCACTAGAAGCTAAGTATGTGCACTTGTAAACAAAGCCTATACACTGGCAAAGCAGTTACAAATGGGGACTACCCATTCCAAAAGCTACATGCTAATACATGACTACACTCTGAGTCAAACTACATCTAATTTTGATGGAGTACAAGATGTTCCTACTCCCATTTGCCCCTTTACTGGGATTATGACCCCACAGCTCAGATGCAAAAGCAAACACACTAACTACTCTGTTTGTGCAAGTCAAGTGTCAAATATCACATTACAAACTCAGCTTTACTGATGCTTTTAGTAAAACACACTAGATGTGAACTCAGGCAACTAAGGAGCTGGCTCACATTTACTTCTACCATCTCTGCTGCCTGGACAGAGTGAAGGGGAAACAAGCAAAAATGGCCATATTCAAGGCCATCAGATACTTGCAATTCCAAGCTCAGGAATGATCTCTCTACAGTTTATTAGATCAGCTAGGTCTGTAGAAACTTACAGTAGAAGGTGATTAAAAATGAGAGGGCTGATTTTCATTTGTTAACAAAGTAAATCCATCTTTTGATATTCAAAACCTGAAAACCAGTGATTTGTGAACCGAAATTGTCTTTCAGTTAGAGACAATTTTTTTAGCATCTTTGCCTCCAATAACTACATTACAGGTCTGTCTCCACCCTCCCCCCCACAAACGCGTTGGGAACCTGCTTCAGTTCCTCACTGTTCCTACCGTTCTTTCTTCTGCTACAGACCCCTTTTAGCTTCTCTGCAGCAAACCTCAGTATTTAAATGGACAGCAATGACATCTAGTGGCTTGTTAAGAATTTGCCTTCCTAAATTTGCAGCGTCACCACTTATGATTTGGAAGGAGACAAAATGCATAGCTCTGTTTCACAGCTGCCCCCAACTATACTGACCAACAGCAAGTGCATCCGAAATTCCCTACAAACTCACCCATAACACACACCATTGCCTCCCCAACTCACAGCATTTCCCTAGTCCCTTGCTTGAATCCTAGGAGAGGTGAGGTAGTAGGTACAAGTTTGCCTTACCTCCAACAACCACATTTCTTCAGCATCAGTCTAGCTACATGTATCTGTTCTGGTTACACAGGGCTGAGGCTCCCACCCATCTTTTTGGCTGTGTTGTTCTATAGCTGCAGTTAGGGGTTATTCATTCAAAGCCAAGGCCCAAGGCCACATCATTTGTAACAGCTGGTACATAGCTCATTCACAGCTGTTACAAATAACATACAAAGGACTGTGATTTCTAAAATGTAACTGTGCTGAAATTACAAAGAGGAAAGATAAAAATGCTCTTCTGAAAGCAAAGAGGAAGAGATCTGGCAGATTAGATTTCTGGGAGAACAGTAAGCAGTTCACTTCCCTCCATCCCCTCAAAAAACCCACTTACCTTTTTCACTGAGTGATATTGCAAAATTGCCAAGAAGCACAGGTGAGTGGTTATTGAAACTTCTGAAGCATGTGACAATGTTTAGAAAGACCAGAATGTATCTTTATGTAGCTTCCTGTACCACTGGCACTAGTCATTTAATCACAGCTGGAGTCTCTGCAGGCATTAATGCTCCACAGCCTTCACAGTGAATTACCAAAAAGATTTTTCAGTTACCAATGGTGAGGAAGCATGAGATTTGTGGTATATGTATCTGGTGCACAAGCCTCCAGCCCTCAGAGAATGTTGCATACTAGTCATCAAAAAAAAAACCCCAAACCCAAACAAACTAAACAACTAGTTCTAGTTCTGTTAACTAAGACACCCCAGACTGGAATCCATAGGCTCTTGAGGTGCCTTCCCCTACAGCACCATCTCAGGCAAAGACTTGAGGGGTTTTGTTTACTTGCTATGCCTCAGTTCCCACAGACACAGGCTTCTTCCAATACTATGGATAAGCAGATGCCCCTGGAACAGTCTACAAGCAGATAACACTGCTCCTCTTCAGAGCACAACAGAAACATTTAGTGATGTCACTGTTCCGTAGTGCTAACAGGAAAAGAATTGAGAACAATAAAACATCCCATAAAAACCCAAAAGAGATGGAACAAGTATTAAGAATGTCCCAAAGAAAATAAATAACTTAAAATTACTCCCTGCATCAGAATGAGCTGCTACTCATATTTCTAGAAGGACAGAAATGCAGCCACCTACCTTTGACCAGAAACTGGTCTGAATGGGGGCTACTATTACTTTACAATGACACAAATATTGCACTGGCAAAGAAATATTGCACTTAAATAATGCACTGCTTACATCAAAAGATGATGATTCAGGAGTGGCCAGTTAACAGGTTTAATGCTGAACTTCAAAAGACATCACATTTAGTTTTCATCAGAAATTCTTCTGGCAGACCCTTATTCAAAGCAAATGGCTATCATGGGGCTTCTGAACCACTGCTTAATGGAAGCACTGGTTTCTGATAAACTAGCAACAAAACACTACCAGGTAGAAATGAGACCCCATGGCTCCAACAATGAAAAGACAATTTCAAAACCTCAGGTCTTCCTACTGGCAGCTCTGTTTTTTATTACTTACATCACTTTACACAGACAAAATTCATTCATTGCAGGCTGAAGCTCCCAACAAAAGCATGAATGTTCTTCTAGAGCTGTGAACAGTTATCAAAATTCTTAGGTCAGCTCTTGAGGAAACCAATTTACATTCCCTTTCAATGATGTGAAGACCCAATTCTACAACCCTACAAACAGAGTAAGTGACTAGCAGACTGAGGGAGGTACTCAAGACAAGCACATACATTGATGTGAAAAAATGGAAGAGGTTTTTCATAAGACTATTTTCTATTGCCTTAATTACAAGAATCATTTTTCATTTAGATCATTCTTCTGACAATTACTATTTTTGTGATTCAGCCTCAAAAAGCAGAACTTCATTAAAATTTTAGTTTCTTCAAAAACTGAACCTTTGCTAAATTGCTGAAGAAAATGTTTTGTTCCCTCACCCACAATGTAGTGATTGCCACCTTCTGGGAAGAAATTTCCAAGTCAGAGCAATAGACAGAAGCACTGGCCTGCAGTCATCTCCAAAAAGTACCAAATATTGTCAGGAAGGCAAAAGACTGCCTGGTCACAAGGGACTGGTTTCAAACAGCAAAGCAAACTTCACATGAACAACATTTTCCTGTAGTCTACTCCTGAGAGAACCTATGAGTAGCTCTCTAATCTAGTGCTCAAGTTCAGCTTGATGAAGGCCACAGCAAGCCAATACAGACAGACTGTGCTCCTGCTTCCAGAGTATCAGCTGAAACTCTACTACTGCACATACTGGTTTTCCTTTGGGGTGAAGAGAAAACCAAGACCCACTATACGTAAAGACAGTCACTGTAGACAAAGGATGGAAAGGGAGGGAGGGATAAACAGGCTGGGAAGTATTGCTAGAAACAGTACAAAGAGAAAATTCAAATGTATGGGCTTGTCCATAAAGCTTATGGGAAAAAGACTTACACACCTTCAACTGCAGGCAAATTATTTAAGTGTATTATGAGACTCTCCTGCATGAGAACTATAGACATTCTTATGTTACATTGTGTAGAAACATGTATTTGTGTAACAAACATGTTTACAAAATATATCTGCAAGAACTTTTGTCCTTTTGTGTTCTTTCCATGTATGTGGTTGTAGACTCTCAGCAAAAGGGAAACAACTGGCAACTCCAGCTTTGAAAGTGACAAATGAAGACTACACTTCTTAGTGTTCCTCACTACCTTGCCCTTTAAGCTTCTCTTCACCAAAACAAATACAGCACAACAGGGAAGACAAACCATAGGCTGCTCCCAACCCCTTCTGGACAACAAGGCACTCCTTTAGCTTCATACCAAGAACTTCAGAACTGCAAGCAGCAAACATCTGCTAAATATATTCCAGTAGGCTAGCTCTAACTATTGCTCTTAGCCACAGCTGTTACCTCCCCATTTTTCGAGACTAGTTCACTGTAATCCTGATAACAAGACCCCAATACTCTTTCCTTAGAGTTCCACAGAAGCCAATGTGTTCTTGTTTCTGGAGGTTCTGTTCCCCTCCTGGAAGCTTCCCAAGTTGTGAACAAAACCACTCCTGTGCAGTGACACTTGCAAATTGGAAAACTACAGCCAGCTTTGCATCTCTTCTTCATACTTTTGGGGCTCAATAAAAGGTTTGTCAATGGACCGGATCATCAGCTCACCACAATACACACATTCAGCTGCCACAATGTCATCAATGTCAGCTTTGATCTGCTCCCGGCTCTGCTGCCCCTTCCCCAAGCTAATGGTATCTGCATCCTTGGGACGATGGTGGCCCTTGGAAGGCTGACTGGTAGTTGCCAGCTTCTTCTGAAGATCTTCAAGTTTTGCCTGCTTATAGGCAGGAAGGTTTGGGAAAACTGCTTGGAGAAGGCAGTCATAGTGAAACATGTGGCCACACAGGAAAAGGTAAAAAGGGCGGTTTAGAAGTGGAAAGTCACAAGCAGCACATTTTTCCTGAGGCTCCACAGAGCCATATTTATTTCTCATTTCCTGGATGTCCTCTCGGATTCTCTTGGCACTCTGTGTGGCTTCCTCCATCTCCCTTTTCAGCTCCTCAATGTGCTTGTTGTAGTCCTCCAGGGAGTTACAGATTGCCTCCTTGAAATGGTCAATAGTGACAAAGTCTGGAAAGAATGGCAGGACGTCTTCAATCTTCAAAAGGGCACAGCTGGATAGGCAGGCCATAGCCTTCTTGACATCCTTCTCTTCCTGAACAACATGGCGAGCAATCTTCAACCAGAGCTTCTTCCGGAGTTCCTCATCATCTTCAGGGAGATCTGCACAGGACTTTGCAAGATCAACATCCACCTAGAAGTTGGACAGACAAGATGACTGAGTTAAGCTCTTTGTTTACCCACCATTTCACATCAAAGCCTACTGTCCGTTATAGGAGGCATTAACAGAAAACTGCTATTGCTATCTCACTGCCTAGGGCTGCACTACTGGCCTACTCCTTGTTTACGTGCCAAACACATCTCCTCTCCACCAGTATTCGTCCCTGAAGATTTGCTTGCTATACATCAGAGAACAAGAAAGCCCAACATGACAATAAAGGCAAATCCATGCTACAGTATCTTTGGTGGCCACACATTTCAGTGAAGACATAGCAATGCCAAGAGAAAAAAAAAAATCCAACTATCACAGCTAGAAATAGGAAGTAATTAGAATCCTGAACAATAACTATACAAGTCTTTCATAAATGCATAAATGTTAAAGGTATTTTATGCTAGAGACAGAGATTAAGACAGACAGTACACCCCCCTGTAATCTCCACGCCCCTTCCCTCAATTATGGCTTGTCACAGTCAGCTGTCTACTTAAAACAACTGTGAAAGCACAGAGGTATATTTACAGAGACAGGTCTTTCTTCCTAGGCTTAGCTGCACAGCTCCTGTTTGGATCAGTCCTCAATGCTCAGTTGTTCAAGATAACCTGAACAAGCTACATTCCTATAATCATAGCAGGCACGCACAGACACAGACACACACCTGTAAGGCGAGATCCACAGCCTCCTCATATAATTCCATCACTTTGTAAATATGGACACATGCATGGTGGTGCCCATGCTCTGCACACAGGCGCAATGCATACTTCAGGTCATAGTGGATCCGATTTGGGTTGGTTCCTGCTTGCTCCAGGTATGACAGCAGTGAGTCCGGCCGACATAAAGCATAAAGAGACAACAGGTAGTTGTGAATGGCTTGCTGGGTTTCCTCCAACTGATAGACACAGAACTCCATATATCTAATGGCTTCATTGATCTGTTGGGTGCTAGCGCTCTGGCTATAGTTAACAAGGGCTGGAATAAGGTTTCTGGCATCCAGTCTAGAGCCCATAGAAATCCAAGCATCAACTACCTTCTTGGGGATATGTTGGATGAGGACTGGAGAGAACTTGTAGAACAGCTTCTCGTCTCTGTGCCTGGACAGCACATTTAGAGCTTCATCATACTCATCATGCTGGCAGTGGTGAGCTACTACACGCTCATAGTCCTGCATGATGACTGCAAAGTAGACCATGTGCTCTGTGTCTCCATGGCTTGCCAATAGCTCATAAATAGATGCCCGGTTATTAAATAAACAGTCTTTGTTTTTAGGACTGCCCAGGAACGTGCGAAACTTCTCCCGTATATCCAAGTAGAGATTTCGCTGTGAGGGATCTCCTTCCAATATACCTAGCCAGTTCAGGTACAGCTCTGTTAACCATGTGGTCAGCAGAGTGGTCTGTGTCTTCTCAGAAGGCTTTAGGTTACTTAACTTCTTAATCAGAAACTCCATCAGGGCCTCTTCTTGCTTGGCTTCTATGAACTTAAGGGCAATTTCCTCAAAGTAGTTCTGGGTCAGTGCATAACATTTGGCACTGTCTAGATACCTCTTGTTTTGGAAGCAGTGCTCTGCTTCTTTTGCCAGCACAATATCTAGGCACTCTGGGCGGTCTTTACAATACTCTTTGGCTAAATCAAACTTGTTCATGTTCATATACATCCTCCACACATCTCTAGATTCCCGCTGAACATGGTAGCGGAACACTACTTTCTCAGTGTGGATCCATATCTGCTGGACTGTGGGATCTTTGATCATTCGTGTCAGTAAGCCAAACTTCTCCAGGAACAGATCCTGAAAAACAACCTGCCCATTCAGAGTGCATACAGCCTTCACCCGATCGGGCAGCAGCAGCAGGAAGTGGAACTGGGTAAGTACAATGGATATTGGCTTGTTCACAGTTATGTCAATATCAGAAGGATAAACCCAGACCCGTTCATCACTTAGAATTGAATCAGGACGGCTATAATCCAAGGTACCATATAAAACACCATTTCCCATCAGCCAGGCAAAGGAGCGTGGGTTGGAGCGCAGTTTTGGGGTGTAAAAGGCTATCTCACTGAAACCAAGGTTGGCTGGAAACTCCCGGAAGCTTGGCAAATGGTCAGCATGCATAGCAAATATGGAGCCAAAGCCTTGCTGCTCTGTTCCTTCAGGTACTTTGCCAACAAACTGGAAGAGTCTCTTTCGAGTGGTGGCTATAATAAAAAATTTCCCTTCCATCCCTCGTTCAATCTCTAAGCAGCAGACTGGGGCAGGTCCTGATTCCTCCTCCAGAGTGTAGACCTGTCGGAAGTACTGGTCAGGATTAGTGCTGAAGAGGCTTCCCTCGCTGACAGAGATTTCTGCCTCATAGATCTGCCCCTGAGCTGTCCCCACCAGGATAGGCCCAGTGTTGGTCTCTGAACCAAGAAATTTGTTCCAGCCCACACTTTCAATCAAGTGGCCTTTCCAGCGGGAGAGTGCTCGCACTTTCTGAACACTTCTGTTCAGGTAAAGGCATTCACTGGTGTTCAGAGCAATCAGGAGATGAGAGCCTGCCAACAGGAGAGGGGTGTGGGAAAGAGAAGGAGAGAACAAATTAAGACTGTGCCTAATCAAGCCAAGTTCCTGAGGCTTCTAATTCTCACCTTTGATAAACTCCAGTATCAACATACTTAATCCAAGACTTTCCCAGGCATTCTTAGGAACGTGGGGGATATCCAGGCTAGCTCAGGACAGTAGTCCATATGTTGCAAACTTAAATTACTAGTCCCAGATGCTTCAGCAAGAAGGTACTCTTCCATTTCAGTAAGGATAAACTAAGGATAAACGGTTCCCAGAGTTCTCTGCTATCACTGGCAGTTGGTGACAGATACAAGCATGTCTTTCCAAACTTTTGGTTTTGGTTTGGTTTGGTTTTAAATCCATCAAGGTTACAGCAAGCTGCAGATGTTTTACAGTCATTTTTACAAGTTGTTATATAATACATACAGCACTGGGTGACTGCAAAGATTCCCTTTCATAAAGGGGAATTGGATTTAGCAGCCTTGCTCAGGACAGTCTAATTGCCTATGTTCATTTCAGAGAGTTCAAAAGCAGCAACATGCACAGAACAAGCCAGCATTTTTCTAATAGCACAGGGGCAAATCAGTAGGCAGAGCCCCTAGGCAATGGAGTCCTGCCCACAGAAGAACCATCAGTTAGTTCTCCTTATTTACAGAACACAAAGAGAACTCCTTCACCAGCGCTTGTTATGCACACTCAACTGCATCTGCTGCCAACCACTGTCTGTAAACATAGATAGTCTATTGCCTCACCTGTGTGGTCCAAAAACATCTTGTAGACTTTGGCTTCATCTTTGCGCCCCAGCTCTACCTGATTAGGTTCATCTGGCTTCCCAAGATCAATCCTGCAAAGAAAAACCATGAAAGCATGCTTCCAACAAAATTTCATGTGGGTGTAATTGCTTACTGTTCTCCATAGTGTGTTCATGGCTTCACACCCAGTTTGAAATTTTAAGTTCTCTAACAATTTAAGGAAAAAAAAGACATGGGGAAAAAAAGCAACAACTTCACATCTATGGCAGCATTACCTGAGAAGGGTGTCTTTGCCAAGGCTCATACAGAGCTGGTTAGAGGATACCACTAAGCTGTTAATTTTCTCTGGAGGAGCAAAATCAATCCTTTGCTTGTTAAATATTGGTGTTTCCTTCTCTAGTCGTGCGTTCACATACCCTGGAGAAAGAATATGAACACTTAAAACCAAAACAAGACAAAAACTCACAACAACTCCACACTACATCAAAATCTAACCTAAAAAACTAGAAGGATCATTGCCTGCTCTGAGTTTTACTGAAAAGAGAGTACATTCCATGGGGCATGAACACAGACAGCAGCAATCACGTAGATATATATGACAAAAAAGAAAAGTAGTAATATGCTTTACTGTCTTGTCACAGAACTACAAACTTGTCACAGGCACTAACTAGAAAGCATGCAGCATTTCAGGGGAAGCTAAAAAACTGTCACATAAACTACATAAACAGCTGAAAACAAGAACAGAATCACAATATAATTTGTTTTCCTTGGTTGACAGTTTATTTGTTCAAGAAAGGAAAAAATGGCTGGTATTACTTAAGTCACAAAGAGAGCTCTAGTTTGGCACTCTCATACAAGCCAGCCAAGAGACCACTGTGGCATTAATTGAAATGTATTTCTCTTACTCCATGTTGGAATTGAATGAGCTACTGTAATTGACATCCATCATTCACTAGCTAAAGCTATTTTTAAAGCCATGTTGGGTTTCCTTTGTATCCACATAGCAGACTTCAACACTGAGAGAAGCCTGTTGGATTATTTGCTGCAGGGAAGACAGCTGGAGGTCACAGTACTTTTACCAAATATAAAACTACCCTAATTGCAACTTTCCAGTTGTTGCTGGAAGCCATACAAACTACTTATTAGAGCCCAAAACACTAACCAAGACCTGGTGACTGCTGAATCAAAGCTCCAACCTTGGCATAAATTGCTTCCTGAGCCGAAGCCCATTCAGATTGGTTTACTGTTTCATGGCAAATCCCAGGATGAAGCCAAACTAACCTAATCCTCAGAGCCTTTGAAAAAGCATGCCTGAACTTTTAGAAATGCCCCATTAAGTTAAGGGTGAAGTTTGACAAGACATGTCCACCATATGGGACTCATCTTGCATTTTAAGCCGAACCAAACAAACCTGATACATCAATGAAATGAAAATGGGAGAAAGTTACTTCATATGTCTAAGTATTTTGATAACCAGTTTAGTCCCAAACAGTTTGGAAAACATAGGGACTTTTCCCATTGGTAAGCCTGCTGAGAGATTATTTAGGAAGAAGACCTAGGTAGGAAAGGCAGAGAATGGGAAGGCAAGGTCTGACTTGAGGGAAGTGACATCTTAAAATAAATAAATAAAATACATAAAACTTAGAGATCTATTGCTTTAAAAACCTCTTATGATCTTTGGTGCAGATGGGCAAAGCACAAGATGCTGTTCAAACTCATTCTTTTGGCTACAACAAAGACAAAAGCCCAGTCATAGGCAAACGGTCAACAAACTGAACCTGGTAGCACCATGTGGCAGCACAGAGAAGCAGCATGACAGATTTAGTTTTCACTGAAGATGGGTAGACCTCTGCACCCAAACACATGGGATTTGCAGAGACCATGCCATTCTACTCCTAAATGAGGGCAGCACTCTTTAAAATCTTCCCATGAGGAAGCAAAAAAAAAGAAAAAAAGAGCAGAAATAGGCCAGTGAACTGCAAAATAAGAAGGCATTGTTTTAATTCAAACCAAAACCAAGTAATGATATTTGTAGTAAAATCCTGGAACAGACATGCATTCACAAACAGATCTTATCACAAAGTTTCATCCCCATCTGTCCCATGAGACAAGTTTTCCCAGTGACTGAATTTTCCATATGCACAAAGCCTTACATAACCCTGTGACAAAGAAAACAGCAGACAAACTCAGTCTGACCACACCACCTCAAGCTAGAAGACAAAACAGAGTGATACTTTGCTAGGGTGACCTATCTGCTTCACTCCACATGTAAGTGAAGGATTTCTAAAGTGAGCAGATCCATGTAGCTATTAGCCAGGACAGGAAGATTAAAACCCAAAGCAGCTAGAGTTATGTTAGGCCATTCATGGCCAAAGTAGGCCTACTAGGAAACTAGGAAGATGCAAAGGAAAAAAGAAATCTGTGATTGTATCTTAGAAGAAACAAACTCCTTTCATCCTGAAGAGCACAGGTCTAACACTCACTAGACTGGGACTAACAGCACCACTTTGAAGCATGCTCAATAGCTATAACCTCCCTCAAATTATCCTAAGCAAGAATTAATTTCAGCCTTATTGCTATTGAAAAAGCCACTGTAGTGGTGTGAAGCAGCCTGCTAACACTACAAGTCCTTTAACTGCCTATTCCACCAAGGTTTTCTCCTTGCTTCTGCCTCACCACTAGAGCAGCTGTAGGATCTTTAAAGGATTCTTGTTTTAGAGGAAAGATGCACATGCAGGAGCAGGTAAAGCAACCACAAGCTGAGTAGGCAGTCTTGCTCAGCACATATGTTTTCTTACACATTGATCCACATCTTGAACATTACCCACTTATGCAAATGTGTGTCCCTTTATTTCCAGTTAAGCAAAAGAGATATTCTTTATTTCAGATTAGGGAGCTGCAATGCCATGGTTTGAATTTGCTGGTATGAACTGTGGTTGAAAACATGCAGACAAATATCCCAAGCTGCAGATTTACACAATGTCACAGCCAACCAATAAATAAAAATACATCTTTATATACATAAAAAGGAAGGATTGCTCTGATGGGAAAACCCCACATACCAATGGATCACCAAGTAACATTCATTCAGGTAGTTTTGATTTTTTTCAGATTGTCTCAGGCTAAAGAAGGCTGACTGAGACAGCAAGGACACCCAAACACAGGAAGGAAAGGGAACAACTAACACCTATACATAGGGAGGGGGTTAGAGTTGGGGTGAGGGGTTTTGGGAGGATTTTTTGGGGGAGGGTTGTTGTTGTTTGTTTGTTTGTTTTAATTCAGTCATAGTTAAAGCCAGTGGACTAGACTCCAGCATCCTGGACTCCTTAGAACTAGATCCATTACAATTATAACAACTGTAGGATCATCATCACTAAACATGAGGACTTAAACTAGCACCCATAACAGAAGAAGGACAAGCTTTATCTTACATTTATCTATACAAAGGAGCTGTCTATTTTGTAACACACATTCCTCTCAAACAGTCCACTCCTTGATCCTGACCCCAATGTCCCTCTTCTGGTCAGGTGAGATTCTACTGCAGCATTTCCCACCCCAATTTCTGGGCAAACATGCATTTTTCCTTAGGGCTTTTAACCTTTCCAAAGATTTAACCTCACCAATATCAGTAAAGTCCCCTAGGTTAAAGTAGGTCTTTTCATGCTAGCACTGCACTGCTTGAAGCTTACAATGCAGCAGTACTTTAAGCTGGCAACAGTCACTACTTGGTTATCTACAACTTTTGAGGAACAGTACCTGCAGTTTAACAAGCACAGGGAACAACTAAATGGAACAGTGGAATAAGTTTTAACATCTAAAACTTCCAACCTAACTTTAAGGACTACTTTCAGGAAGTTAACTATTTACTTGCATCTCTTTCCAAAATCAATTTGCTGAACCTTCAGATTCACCACAACTTCCACCAGTCCATGTTTTGATCAAAATTACCACTGTGGTCTGATTTAAGAGTAATTAAAATCCTGATTAGGCTGTGCCCTTGCAATTAAGCAGCTTCCAAACTTCCTTTGCTAACATCAATTGTCAGCAAACTTGGAGAGTCTGAAGTATAATACAGCCATGACTGGAGACAGTGTTGCAACAGCTAAAAAGAAAAGCTGAGTCCTTAAATATTTATTTTGGTAACAATGCTTGTCCATTCAGGATGCTTCTTCCTTAGATGATATTACACAACAAAATAATCATGCATATTAAAACAAACACAGGGAATGTATCTACTTCAGTGCTTTGACTCAGAGTAATTGCCTGTGTATTTATATTCAGTAATACACATAGCATGACAGAATTCATCAATTCTTACAACATAAATAAACCTCACAACCTGGTTTCCTCGAAGGTTAACAGCAGGCAACATTATATGAGGAAAAGACTACAAATAATGTGTCCATGCATTTCCAAACTTATAACTGTAAAATGCCAGCTCTGCATAGCAGCTGGTACTACCATGATAAAGCCATGTGAAACAGAATCCTCTCATAACCTACACTTCCCTGCCACACTCAGTGAAATGTTGTGAGGTGGCTTCTAATAGGGAACAGTTACTGAACTTAATAATCCTTGAATTTATCATGGAATATATCTGCTGTTTGTTTGCTTTCTTTCACATGAAAGAAACAACTGACTAGTCATCACACCATTACATTACATTGATTGTACACCTCCCAGAATAGTACAGTATTACAAAAGCTTCACAGACTATTATCACAAATGTTTAGTAGTGATACAGATTGCTTTCATGGTAATCTACTCCAGCAGTAACCTTGCCATTCTGTAGTCAGCCTAAGGGAACCACTCTTAAAAATTAAGTCTTCTGCAAATTGCCTGTGGGTTAGGAAACTAAGCCCATGCAAGTACAGCTATACACACAAAATACTGTGCCAGCTGGGTTCCTCAGAAAGGGGGGGGGAAAGGAAAAAAAAAAGGAAGCGAGCTGATGAGATGATCTCAGCCAACTGACACAGCTCTGAACATAGTGCTGAGGCGTGGTTATCATTCGTAATTATGAAGACATGTCACTCACTTCATGTACACGTTTCCACCACACAACCACTTCGTGACACAGGGCTTACGCCTTTACAAAGCCCTCCCACAGATAACCAGCATCTCAGTTTTGCCACAATGACCTGCACGACCCCTAAGTTTCATCAGGAATGCTCCCTGCGTCAAAACATTTCACACAGCAAATAACAGAAAAACAAACCGCAGCTGGATATTATTTCACATGCACAGTAGTACATCTTTTGCTGGAAGCGCTCCCCATAGCTTGACGTGCCCTACTTCCCACCCCGCCCCCAACTAACGAGCTGTCACATCGCCTTTCCCCTTTCATCAGCAAAACCCGCAGCGGGACTCTCCGTACACCGAAGGAACCACCGAGAGACTAACGGTGGGAACAGGCCTCCAGCCTGGCGGACGCGGGGCCTAGTCCTTCACTGAGGGGGACACGCTGTGCCCAGGGCCTGTCTTCAGCTGCAGCGCCGAGCTGCCCCCGGGAACCGGCCCGGGCAGAGGGATGCGTGCGCGCCACCGCGCACCTACCGGAGTGCGGGATGCCCACGCTGGCGCGGCTCTGCTGCACGGACGCAGAGCGGTACAGAGAATCTTCATACTCGTCCAGGATGGAAGCCATGACCGACCGACCACCCACCCACCCACACCGTCACCAACACCCCAGAACCACGCCAGACACTTCCGCCAGCGCTCAGCTGACCCGCGTCACGTGGCCGCCAGGAGGTGCACTGCGCCTGCGCCTCCGCCCCGCTCCTCCCCCGGCGGGCGGGTCAGGGCCTCTTTGAGGGGTTATGGTGCGGAAAGTAGTTGTGGCAGGTAGTTGGGTGTTGCGTTTGCTATGGTTAATTACGGCTGCAGTCGCAGCCCGGATCTTTCTATCACTGATAATACCCTGAAGATGGCTAAACGGCCCATTCCCTGCTTCCAGACCTTGGGGTGCGTGCAGATACAGCAAGGTTTGGAGGCTCTGCGAATCCATGCACTACCCACAGCTTCTACGCACTGCCGTCCTGTCCTGTGCAGCCACATACATGACAAAGCACCTGATTGAGTGCATCAGCGTGCTTTACAGGGATCACTTGGGTGTGCTAGTCCTGCAGATGCACTATTTTGCAGTGATTCTGATTGCAACCAAGTATTGGCTCTTTATAAATGCTCCTCTAAAAACTCCGATGCTGTGGCACTGAGTGGTAAAATCTTGGCTTTATTGCTAAAATCGTGATTGTGGAACAGCATATGGGAATGCAGCATAAGGCTGTGACTGAACTGTTAGATTTGCCCTGCAAGTTTATCTCAGCATTCTAGACTGTTGGACACAGCTTCTGTATCACTAGAATCATAAAATCATTAAGGTTGGAAAAGACCTCTAACATCATCAAGTCCAGCTGTCACCAACACTAGCATGCCCTGTAGCAGTACTTAAAACCTGGAGCATTCTTTTGTAATGATATGCCAACAACTGTTATATACAGCTTTACCCTCTAGCTTAAACTAGTAGAATTTAAAACACTGGCATGAAGACTAATCTCTTGTACAACAGTTTGAGTTTCATCATATATCAAATGAATAGAGGTGTGCATGTGTATCCTGTCTGTATGCTGTATACTGCATATTATATGTAACCTTATTGCAACAAACGTGGGTAGAGCCCTTCCCAAATCTTCATTCACGAAGCCTAGCCATGATGATATGTAACCTTCACAACACTTTCTGGAAGGAACAGAGAAATGTTTTTCTACAGGGTATGGGACAGTTTGCAGCATAGAGGGATCCACTACAAGATAGAAGAAGTCTTCCTAAACTTACCTCGCACCTCAGGTGGCAGTGAGGCACCACCAGTAAAAGTGGCATGTAGTTGGCTTTGCACAAACAAAGTTAAATTTCTTTTTTCTCTGTCCTTTTATTGGACACCTTACCCCCATAAACTAGGGCTGCAGTCTGCATTGCTCAGCCTCATGCCTTCTGCACAGCACTGAGCCAGATATGCAGGTCCCAGAGCACTGGAACAGACTGCCCAGGGAGGTTGTGGAGTCTCCTTCTGTGGAGATATTAAAAACATGCCTGGATGCATTCCTGTGTGACCTACTGTAGGGAATCCTGCTGTGGCAGGGGGGTTGGACTAGATGATCTTTCGAGGTCTTTCTGACTCAGCCTTGCTGCAAGAGCTGGCAGGAGCTGACACCCAGCCCCAGCCTCTACTGTTTACCCTCTTTATGCGGCAGCTCTGTGCCAAAACAACAAAACCAGATTCCCTCGCTCTCCAATCGTCCTGATCATCATAAACAACAACTGTTCTCTTTCAGCTTCTCAAAAGGTGCACACAAATTACATTGGGTTGAGAGTAATGAGGTATGAAGGGACTTCTTGGACTATCAGATCCATTCTCCCACCCTCATAGATACCACATCATATAGTCCTTTCTTCTGTTCCTATCAAGCTCTGTCTGAAAGCGTGGGTATTTTTGCCTCTGACTGCTCCAGCTCATACCTGTTCCAAATGCTGATTACTCTCATCATTTGGGGGGTAACATAAGCTGTGGCTAGTCTGAATCCTTTTGTTCTTGTTCAAATACTGTCTTTTAGAGTTCAGATATTTTAGTGTTCATTTCCTTTCAAAAATCATCAACAACCACAGCCTTCATTCAGATGCACAAATCCAGAATTTACAAAACCAAGAAATTCTTGCATTTCTCTTCTTTTTCCTGGAGCACACAACTAGTTCTCTGCATTGGTTGCAACTACAGCTCATGTTCATGTAACAGGGGTGAGCATAGTTTTATCCCTCATTTCAGATGAGGTTTCCCCTTGTTACCTTTGACAATGGTGCTGGTTTTTCCCTCTTTTTAGTAATGGTTGCACCAATAGAAAACTGAAGGGTTATTTTTCTGTTAAGGGAGAAATAAACCCTCTTGAAATATATCTAGATGTTAATCTGGATATTAGGGTACTTTGAAATTTGTGCACAAATTTATCAGTGTCCAGCTCTATGAGGCATTTCCATTCAAAGCCTTGATGGGGACATATCTTTATATATATATATATATAAAATTTTTTGTTCAGGTCCAGAATGGAAGAGATTTTCTTTCTCATTTTGGCATATATTATTGCCAGTTAGGGTTGATACCTGATGAGAAATTTGTTTCTGATTTTAGCATGGTTAAAATGGAAGCCAGATTCTCCCCTTATTTGGAAATTAGACATCAGCCTAAAGCTAATCCAGGCTCACAAGCCTTCTCTGTCCATGTGTACTGTCATCTGCTGTCACTATTTAATTTACAAACATGCAATAAATTATGTCCCAGGGCTATGTTCACAGATTCAATATTTTGTGAAGAAGGGGGGACCAAGGGTTGCAGGCAAGAGATTTATCTGCTGTTTGATTCAGCAGGAATGCACGGGGAATGAGGTGATTACATTTTATGAGTAGTAGTGGTATAAGTCAATCAGAAGGACTTATGGGAGAGAATTAAGTGGGTAATTTTGGTCATATGTTTAGGCTGGAAACCTAAATTCTGGTCTCATTTTTGTATGGCTGTGGTCACAGTAATATTGGCTTAAACAGGTGACATTTTCTCCATGCTACAGACACAGCTATCAGCATCTAGATGCTGTATGACATGCTAATATCTTCAGCTGCCTTGAGGAGCAGGTTCTAGCTAGTGGAATTGACAAACGCATTCTATGACCAAGGTCCAGATTCCCAGCAGACTAAGCCTGTCTAAATCTGGACTTCCACAATGCTGCCTGTGTTGTTCCTGGCTGCCCTATCCAGCCCACACTTTGCACCAATATTAGTACTTGTATGACTGCAGAGTGAGACAGTTCATTGCCCTGCAGCAAACGACTCTAATCCACGATCTAAACATGAGTGCTGGTGCAGAAGGGAGGACAGGAAGATGTAGCTGTGGCAAGAGGTAAGGGCAGAAGAAAGACAGCTCAGATTTAATTGACTTGAGCTGTCCCTGAGACAACCTAGTGACACAGTCATAATTTGAATTAAACCCTGGACTTCCTCAAAGATTTCCACTAAAGACACAGTACTGATTATCACTCCACCTCACTGTATGTAGAATCACATCACTGTGATCAACATAAAAGATACACTCCATTCATAAAAGCCATAGGCAAATAAGTGTATTTTCCTAAACATAAGAACCTCTGTAAGATACTAATAAAGATGTAATACACAGCCAGGCTCTCAGACACCCCTGTATAATCTTTGAGGAGAGTGCTGCAGATGCCCCCCAATCAGAAGACCTTCTGCCAATAGTGACACTTCCCCAGTGACACAAACTCCTTTTTTTTGTGACCACTTGAATCCTATGTACAAATTTACTACAGTAAAAGAAAGTTCCATGGCTGTGTACCCCTAAGTATCACAGTTATCCATGGGAACCTGAACTGGAACCTACATGGGAAGAATTATAATTTACACTGGAAGAGATCAAAGCCTGAAATGAGTTTAACAGAGCCCACCCCTAACCATTAACCAACCTCCCAAGCTTGCCAAACCCATTGTCAGAAGCAGACTTCCTGCAGACCAGCAAATGCTGGGTGGAACCATATTATGCCAGAGCAGCAATTGCAGATCTGCTTACCACAGCTCCTCTGACACCTTAAGAAGTTTTCCCACAGGTGAACTATCAAGGTCTGTTGATTTTACACATGCACTCCAGAACATGCTGCCCTTCAGTAAGAACACTGAGTGCCCTCTTGGAAACTCTATGGGCATAACCCATCAGTCCTAGAATGAGCACACAAGCACCAGAGAGAAAGGACAGAAACATGCTTTTGCAGTGAGAAAACCTTTTTCCCATCACCAGCCCCCTGTGGCTAATCTCTCAGCTCTGATCTTCAAAGAAGATCTATAAATTATAAGCTTCAGAACTGGAACTGGTAATTTGGTGGTGGCAGTGTGTTTGCAGCATTTTATGGCTTTCCCTGCAATCCTTCTTCAACCCAGCCCCTCACTGTTGGGTGTTAACTGCCTACCTTTCCCTGTTTCACGTGGTGGATATGAATCTTATCACCTTCCTCATGCTAATTCCCTCACCCCTTCCAGTTAAATGTTAACTCCTCTTTTCATGTTAGGTGTCTAATTGACTGACATAATTAAATTAAGCTCAAAGAATTGTCACCCAATGTATCCTTAGCTTAAAGTTTGCTGTTTCTGTCCCAGATTTAGAGAAATAGCTTTGAGCACCTTAAACCTTGCCCACTTTTTCACATTTATCAGCTGATTTAGTAAAAGATGTACTTTCTCCAGCAGATGGCAACATGCTTCTAAACTATTTATAAAACATCTGAGAAGTAGGACTCCTTCCTGTGCAGGTCTGATAGGAGACAAAAGTTTTTTTGAGAAAGAGATAGAGTATAATATCATAAAATTAAAGAATGGCCCAGGTTGAAAGGGACCTTAAAGATCATCAAGTTCCAACCCCCCTGCCATAGGCAGGGACACCACACACTAGATAAGATTGCCCAGGGCCAGATACAGACTGGCCTAGAACACTGCCAGGAATGGGTCATCCACAACCTCTCTGGGCAACCTGTTCCAGTGCCTCACCACCCTCTGGGTAAAGAACTTCCTTCTAATGTGTTATCCAAATTTATATGTAACTGTAAAAATAAGCACTGTAACAAAATGGCCAAAGAACCCAAAAGAGCCCCCAAGACAGCCTAAACCACCGCAAAACTGCCCAGAAGCACTCTGAAAAA
Organism: Galbula dea; assembly: GCA_013399015.1. Taxonomy (NCBI): domain Eukaryota; kingdom Metazoa; phylum Chordata; class Aves; order Piciformes; family Galbulidae; genus Galbula; species Galbula dea. The sequence continues at coordinate 152,373 of VWZX01003842.1, forward strand.
GCCCACCAAAGTCCTAAAGCAGAGAGAAACACCCCCAAATATCCCTCAGACACACTAACTTAACCTGCTCTGCGCAGGAGCCCAAAGTGGGGGCTTGGGAGGCTGAGAAGTGGTGGGAGGCTGAGAAGGGGTAGAGGCCAGGAGGGGGTGGGAGGGAGGCCAGGAGTGGGTGGGATTTCTGGTGTCCAGGAGTGGACAGCTTTGAATGCCATTACAGCAGTAAGAAG
>VWZX01003843.1:0-19619 GCA_013399015.1 Galbula dea
CCTGAAGTAAAACCTTTTAAATGACTAGCATACTTATACACAGTAATCAGCACCAATTTCAAGAGCAGAGTACTAAAATACTACAGACAAGAGCCACAAGGATCAAATCCAAATCCTTTCTCCTTGCAAGACTACCTAAAAAACATATGGCTAAGAGCATCATTGAGGCACTCCTTGAACTCTTGACAGGCTTAGTGCCATGACCACTTCGCTGGAGAGCTTGCTGAGTGACTGACTTAATTCTGCCAAAAATCTGCTGAAGGCTTCATATTTTACCTTTCTTATACTGTGAAAAGCAATTCCTCTGGAAACATAACCTTGTACTGCAGATTAAAAAAACCCCAACTACTGGAAAGTGTCGAGCGAGTTCTATACCTACAGCTCCTGAAGATTAGCTTTAGTTCCTCTGGTCACTGCTGAACCATCACACAAGACTTAGCTATTACTGGTAAATCCTGCTTGCAGAAGAATCAACGTGTATGTGCACACTGGAATCTCTTACTAAAGACATGAATATATCCTACAAATTCTCAGAAGGGAACTGAATCAAGACCAAGGTTTGTGGCTCCAGTTCAGTCTGCATGATGTAGTTAGTCTAGACTACTATAAAGAGATGGCCAGTAACAATATGAACTGAAAGGTCTCATACGGAAAGTTAACCACAAAGGGTTTATATTTAGCATCGTGCACATCTTTACTTCTGACTTGACTCAGACTTAGATGTAGATGCTCTCAATGAAGAAAGCCGGCGTCTTTTTGCGATCTGCTCCTGACGTTTCTCCTTGGCTTCCTGGAAAGTAAAGCAGCATCAAGTGAATACTGAGATGTTACACATGACCGAACACTTCAAAACACTTACAAAGGAACAAACAAGGTAAAAGGCAGCTTGAAGGAAGCTACCAAACAGAATGGATTCCTGAAGTCAGTAAAAGTACAGTTTCCCTTCATACAGACCCCATGTCTTCAAACATTATGGACCAGTGTGCAAAATTACAGAAAAAAAATACTAATGAAGAGTTCACATACAGCAGAGGGCTATGTACTCTCAGCTTCTGCCTGGAATTCATAAAAACACTGAACTACTGTGCTAAATATTCCAAAAGTATCCTTTGTCAGTCACTGCTGTTTTAGGTGCAAAAACAAACAAATAGCTTCTTGCCAAGTTATCTTCCATACAGCTTAACTACTGGATCCTGTTTCTTCATGAAATCACTCCAATGCTTGGATACCCGAGTTAAACTAGAATTCATACAAACTAAAATTACTACTGCAAAACTCATCTTCACAGGCTGCCAAGTGTTGCCTTCTTCAAAATCAACTCTCAGTTAACTGGTCTAGTTAATTTCTCCCTTTCTAGGACTGGCAGAAATGGGTAGAACTGCTCAAAGAAACACCTGACCAGCTACATTTAAACACACATTCAGGCATTCCTATTCCAAATGAGCTAGGTACACAGCAGACCTACAAGTAGTCAAGTTAGGGTATGAGGTATTCCATATAGCTGATTTATAACGGCAAATGTACCTTCATTCTCTTCGCCAAAAGCTTTGCATATTCCGCTGCCTCCTCCTTGTTCTTTTGAGTGCGCTGCTTCTTCAAAGCAATACGCCTCCGCTTATGTTGCAGAACTCTGGGAGTCACAAGTCGCTGGATCTTAGGAGCCTTGGTTCTGGGTTTCTTGCCTGAAAAAGTATTACAAATTACCAGACGTAGCAGATTATCTTCCAGCAAGGCCCCAGGCCTCATCTATCATACTAAGAGCAAGTTCCACTTACTGTCACAGTAACCTTAGTGTACTACATTATTATAGCAGTTTATACAGAGTTCAACCTCTCGACATTTTGCAGGAAAAATTATCAACTATCATCAGCTNCTCACTTTTCTTTTCCTCCACCTCAAAAATACTTCAAAAGCATTCCACCTCACACTTAACCTTCTTTTACTGACAGTTATTTTGAGATTATCCTTAAAGACACTAGTAAATACTACTGTGGACTCCATCAAACATTTAAGAATATGTTCCAAAGATGCAAACAGAGGAGAAAAAGAAAGGCAACCACAAAACTCCCTTCTTTGTAAGTCACAGGTAACTAAGCTAAAATACTGTGATAGTCAACTCCTGGATCTCCTACTACTTGTTCACTGCAGTAGGCTGGACACCTCTTGGCTGACAATTACAAGAGACCAAAGAGTTCCAGAATTTAAGTACTTACCCTCTTTGTTCAGAGGCTTCCTCACAACATACTGGCGAACATCATCTTCCTTAGACAGGTTGAATAGCTTGCGGATTCTGCTAGCCCTCTTGGGACCAAGACGACGGGGCACAGTTGTGTCTGTCAGCCCAGGAATATCCTTTTCACCTTGGAGAATACAAGTTTAAACACGCCAATTAATTGTGCGCCTAATTAACACTTGCTTTGTTAGTGAGCATCAATTGTGTTAAATTTAAAATTCCAAGATAATACTAAATAATCCTTAGGTTCACCTGCCAATAGCACCACTCCTAGCTACACTTTGCTGATTTAAAGTGATCAGATTGCTGGCAGCAACCAAACTGTTTTGGTGAACAGTTTTAAAATTACAAAAATGTAAATGCTCAGAGGTAATTTCAAGATTACTTCAAGACTAACTTCTACAGACTGTACTTGCATTCTATGGAATACCTCAGCCTCCAGGTGCCTACTACTTCCTTTTGCTTGCTTTATCCAGAACTCTTACCTTTTTTCACTATGACCAAGTTCAGAACACTCAAGTTGGCATCAACGATACAGCCACGGACAGATTTGCGTTTTCTCTCCCCAGTTCTTCTGGGGCGATAGCAGGAGTGTCCCTTGCTGAGCAGAAGGCGGACTCGTCCATGAGTCAGGACGCCTTGCTTCATGGGGAAGCCTTGTTTGTCATTGCCACCGCTGATCCGGACAACATAGCCCTAAGAGAAGACAGAAATACACTCCTCAGTTGCTCACAGATCACGTTAATTCAAGGAGAACCAGTGGATACCACAGCATACTCTTTAAAACCACCGGGCACCATGCCCGTGACTCAGGAAAAGTCACCATTACTGCCAGTGCAAACTTCTTGAACCAACATCACTCCAGTGGTTCAGGAATTGTATTTAACAGACGCAAAAATAACTCGTTTGCTACTTATTTACACTGATTTTACTTATCTTCAAGTATTTTTACCCATTCAAAGTTTTGTTTTAAGCTACACCAGAGTGAGTTTTGTCTATTACTGTCTATCTTCTCTTTAACCATAAACATTATGACCACAAACTGGGAACAGGCACACAACACGAGGGCATCCAGAGTAAGGATGTTTGAGTACAAAGGAAAACTATATAAAGATTTTATTGCCTCCTTGTCGAGGTGGCTGCAGGAAAGATCAACTTACCCAAAGTCAGCTGTACTTACGGTCTAGTGGTGGACTTGGCAGCATTAGGTTTATAATTGCACTCTGACCTTAAAGGTCTTTTCCAACATAAGCAACTCCATGATTCTATGATTAACAGCCAACTATTCCAAGCCCACTACCAAGCCCAACAAGCTTTTTCTCATAGGCTAGCAACAGTTTAAACACAACAAAAGCAATTTCGAACTTGCTCAGTAAAGAACACATCAGCAGTTTTACGGTACAAGTTTAACTTGTTCTGAATGCCAAGACACCATATAAGTAAAAAAAAAAACAACAAAAACACCAAAAAAAACACCATTCCAGAAACCAAGACTCTCGTAACACAATGCTTAAAAAAAGGCACTTGGATAAATCAAAGTAGCTATACAGGCTACTGTAATCACCAAACTCAGCAAAAGAAACTTTCAACATACTACCAAAGGTACACCATACAGGCACTCAGTGACAATTGTGTCCTGGAAAAATTTTATAACTAAAGCTCCTCGAATAGAGCTCTGACACTTCTTTCTTCAAGTCTTACCTTCCACTCCTCGCCAAGAGAATCAGCTGCAACCTCCGTAGCCATTCGTTTCTCATAAAATGTTCTCAGCTTGCGTTCATCATCCACTTCAATGAGTTTCTGGCAGCCAGTGGCTGGGAAAGAGATGTTCAGCTAACAGAAGGAAAAAAAAACTTGGCTGAAACGTCTCACGAGATTTTAACAGAAAATTAGCACATACCTGGTGGTTCCACCTTGGCATTTCAAAGCTGAAACTCCTCATCTCCTTACACGAATGCTTACTAGCCATAACTTGTTACAACCATGCTCAGAGAGGCAGGCAACTCTGTCCCTAGAAACAGTGGGCTGGCTGCGTTACTCGTTCAGTTACACAGAAAACTGACTTTACCATAACTGAAGCCTGTTCACCTTCCAACAGACTGCGATCAGACACGTCAAGGTGAGGGTGGCAGCAGCCTGTTCCCTTTTTCTTCAAGTCCTTCGCAGAAAATTGTGTAAGCAACCTAAGCGCAGTGACGCTTGCCGTTGGTCGTTTCTTGTTCTTTAGGGGGTACAGAGCAGCCCCGCGGGAGCACCTCCCGGCATCTTCCCCTTTTCCCCTTATATGGCCCAGTATAAAAACAGGCCCAGCTCCAGCGCACACGGTTCCTCCCTGCTAGACTTCGCCAACAACGGCGCAGGCCTCGCACTCTCAGAAAACTATCTAGGTGGAGAAAGGGCCGCTACTGGAATCTAGAGCTCCACGGCCTGGTGACAGAAGCCCCAGCAACAGGGCCCGAGCCGGACGCCATACTGCCCCGCCAACAATCCACTCCCATCCAACCCACAGTCGCGCTCCAGCTCCGCCACCAGGGACCATCGTGCCCCACCAGCAGCTCCGCAGGCAGCAACAGAGCCACTTGTGTCTGTGCAGTCCCGAACCCTCCCGGACCCAGCCTTTGCCCCACAACGCGGCCTCACCTTCATCCTCTCGGAACCGCGCCGCCGCAAGAAAGGGCCGAACTTCCTGTCGCAGCCCCCGCATATACGCGCCAACTCTCGCGAGAGCGGCACTGCCCGTGCCCCGCGTGACCACGGCTACCCAACGGCGAGCTCGGCTTGTCGGGGGAAGGGCGGCATAGAGTTAGTTCTGTCTGCGTGTGGTGGTGTACGTCTGCAGTGTGAAATGAGACTAGAGTTTGTGGTGGGTTTTTTGTGTTCCTAGAAGCTGGGTAGGCGCCTGCGTTGAGGAGCAGGCCTCTAGCGGCAAAACAGTTCCTTCCATTAAAAAAAAAAAAACAAAACAAAAGGAAAGGAAAGCGTTCAGTGATGTAAGACGAACGGCAGAGTCAGAGAGACGGACTGGGCTTATAGCGGGTATGAATCAACAGCTGAAGTAGGAAACGCCATCCATATGGCCAGCCCTCGCACCCGTTCTATGGGGAAGCCGTGGTGTTCGTGCAGCCCGAGCGGCTCGCCACTGCGGTGTGCTCCCCACGCTCCCACCCCCGGACACCGCCGACTGCCTGCGTCAGGCGCTAGGCAGGCCGGCGAGGAGCGCAGGTCACTGAACAGCGGCCTCCTTGGGAGAGCAAGGTCCCGGAACAGAGCAAAGGCAGAACACGAGTCCGCGTTGTGCTCTTCTGTTTCACAGAGTACACCCGGCGCCTCTTTCGCCGCTACATGCTTTTACAGCTTTCGGCCCACAACGGAGACGCTCCCTCTCCTGTGTTGCCTAACATAGAGAACGCGAGAAGCTGCCACTTGCTTCCATCAACCTCCGGGCAAATGCTTTTAAGGCTTACGAAGGAGACAGGGAGGCGGCAGGCCGCCTGTGTCGGGAAGCTGGCTGCTCAAAGCTCCTGGGGGAACAAGGAAGAAGCGCTTCCGCCCACCCGCCCGCCTTGCACAAATCTCTCCGGTCACTGCCATCTCCTGCCCCGACTGTCAAGCAGACAGCGAGAAGGATCGCCCCAAGCGCGGCCACGCGAGAAGCTGCCCACTCCGCCCTGCAGCAGCAGCAGCAGCAGGGAACCCGCCCCGCCCCTGCCGCAGGGCCGAGGAGCGGCGGGGGGGGGGGCGCGGGGGGNGGCAGAAGGGTGGACGCAGCACGGCCTGGCCTGGCCCGACACTCTCCGTGCGGGGTGGGACCGCCGGCTGCCTCAGTTGCAGAGCAGCGAGTAGGCAAGTGTGCTGTAGCGGGTCGGCAAGGCGGAGCCTTGGAGGCTTCTGCTAGGCACCATCTCATACAGGGTTTTCTTAAGCTTGTAAAATGTCCTCGTGCCGCTGCCTGCTTTTTCTTCTCCAGTCACTGGTATGGCTGAATTTAAAGAAAAATTATCAGCTTGGTGTTGTAGGTATAAAACTGGGAGGTTTAGAGAGGGCTCATGATAAGTTGTTTGGTAAACAGTGTGTATCAGTTCCCCTCCTCGTCTGCGTCGAACCTTGTGGTAGCCGAGGCAGAACTTCCCGTGCTGTGGACGCCTGCAACATGCACCCGTGAGGATAGGTGTTGGGTGCTTTACGGTGTGCAAGCTGAGAGTATCCAGATCGGTGGTGGATCAAGGGAAAAAAACTATGATAGTGTTTGGAGGTAAAACTGGGCTTCATCCAGGTAGTTTGGCACCTACCAACCTACCTGGCAAAAGCTTTCAGGAACAATTTGCCTTGAAGTTGCAGGATGAACTCAGCAGTATACTTTTAGGAGGAGACATGTCTGTTAAGAAAGGAGCTGTAGAAAGGAAGGAGCGGAAAAAGGACTAATGTAATTAACTGCTTCCTTCCAGTAAGCCTTGGTTTACGCTTGGGTTTTCTCGTGCCATACCAGTACCTCCCTAGAGGTACGCTGGAGTCAACTTTGTAAACGCAGCCCCTGCAGCAGAGCCGGGCTGCCCTGTGCCGTGCATCTTGGAAGGGGAGCGACGGTCCTTATGTCCTGTTGATAATAAAGAATTACAGCGACAGATCCACCAGAGTGAGAAAATGCATCAGGCTTTCTGGTAGTTTACCTTTCTATGAAAAACACATATCCAAGAACAAACCCGGCAAATAGCCATTTGCAGTTCTATAGCTGGTGGTATGCATGTGAATGACGAGCTGGGGCTTCTGCTTTGTCTTTTTTGTACTTTAAAACGTTCTTTTAGTCTTTTTTCTCCCAAATCCCATCCTTGCCTCAGCTGTCTGTCCCTTTTAAGGTGTGTTTCTTTGTTACAAACATCCAGTTTTAGGAAGAATTTGATGTCTTTTCTTCACTCACAGGAGTGTCTCGTAGGTGGTGCTGCACCTATAGAGCAAGTATTTCCACAGCACGCTACATACATACATACATTGCTAACTTGTTGGTTTTTTTCTTGTAGTTTGCTGCCAAAGTCGTCTGGGTGGTGGCTGGTCTGTGCAGCAGGAGAGCTTTGGGGATGTGTGGGGGAAACTGTCTGCTTTCTTTGTGTCTGATGTCACTATGCGAGAACCAAAAACAAAGGGAGGAAAAGGCTGAGATAAACAAGTTTCTCGAAGACAGCAAGTGTATTTTGGAGCGAACTCTGCAGGATTGTGGCTGTCCGTCTGAATGTACTGAGCTAATTAGCAGTGGTATAGAAGTTTGCAAAGTGATAGGAGCTGCAGGTACATCCAGATGAGGAACTGAAGTAGGTTAACAGAGAGACACAGCAAAAAGTTTGCACTGAATCCCACTGAATTGCAGCAGCTGTGTACAAATCAATGAGTTGAACACTGAAAGAGGAGTAAAAAAGGTTTTGTTAAGGGTAGTTACGTTTACCTTACACGGGTCATTGTAATGGTTTGACTTCTCTGTTAGCAACTTCTGAAAATTAAGACAGTGACTTGCAGTGGATTCATGGGATTGTGTGACTGTGTCCCCAAAATGCCAGATTCTCAAAGGACAGCTGGGAAATTTTGGCACTCCTCTAGCAGGCACTTTAAGTGGCGTGTAAATTTTCTGCCTTGTGAGATGATTCAGTTTTGACTGTAACTCAAAAGCTCTTGAAGTTTCAGGAAGGACTGTTCAGCAGACCTGACTCTGGCATCTGGGTGTTTAAGCTCTAGATTAAAACCTTCCTAATCCGCATTTCAAACTGTCATGGCTGAGGTCAGAGCACAGTAGTCATATAAGAGCAAAGTGGAACAGACTATCTGAAATGTATTTTTAGAAAATATTCTGATGGGACAATATTCGTCTGTCATGTGTAGCTATAACTTGGTAACCTAAGTGCTCGACAGGATTAAATCAGTAGGAGAATATCTGTTTAGAAGTTTTGTACAAATTGATCAGCCTAATTTTTCAAAACATACATGAGCTGCACTTATGTGATTTTGTGTTCAGTCCTTAACACTCTCCATCAAGAAAGAGTTCACAAAATACTTTGTAACTCAAATTGAAAGAATAGTTATGGGAAAACTAGCTTTTTATTTGTTTGGGGTTTTTGTTGTTTGGTTGGTTCGGTTTGTTTCTTTTTTCCCCTGAAATGAATAGTGTCTCCTGTATACTGTACTCCAGAACATAAACAAATACCTCCACATGATCGAAAGAGGTGTGTACTGCAGAGGTGTGTACAAAAAAAGGCTGTTGTTTGTGTCTTAAACACCTGAAACGAGTAACACTTTTTTTTCTGTTGTTTGTGAAGTCAGCACTTTGCAATTCCGTTGTGCGTATGATACATACTTCTTGCCAAATTTCCATTTAGAGGGGGAATTGCCGGTGTTTTTATTCATCTTCTTTTGTCTATAAATGACTTCAATTAACTGTTCTGATTTTCTTTTTTGATCAGTTTTAACTGTAGAGATAGAAATGTTTTCTGTGAAGGATTAGTGTGAAGGATTAGTGTGAAGGATTAGTGTGAAGGATTTCCATAAGCAGAGCCCTGTTACTCCTATTGAAAAGGTGCTTGACCTATGGCATTACTCATCAGTTGGTGCTCCCACAGATCTTTCGAACCTGGCTTATGAGAGTGGCTATGTGGCACAACATGCTGTAGGAGCTGGTAATTGGTGACAGGATTCAATCTTTGCAATGATTCAGAAAGAGTAGTCTAGTAGGAGGTGGCTTTCTGGCACCTTTCCCTTTTGTGACTGGTTGGTGTTGTGGCCTGACTGCAAGAAGCCCTCTGTTTTGCTTGGGTATTGTGCTGTTACCAGGGATGCTGCTGTTAGAGGCTTGCAGAGTATTTGCAGCTATAAGCTGCATGAATGATGGTTCTTTCTAAGGATTGTTGTGGAATCTAAAAGCCAAGACTTTTGAAGCTTGTCTGTGAGGAAGTACCTTTAGTATGAGGGAAGGTATCAGGTGTGAAATAGACAGTGTTGAGAAACTGCGTCATTTTGAATGCAAGCCTAGGAGTATGTTTTGATGAGTCTTGCAAATGTTAAATGAGATGTGTCCATTTTAATCATCATAAGCTCAGTTCTCAGACTGTATTGAATGGTGACAACAATAGCTGGACCTTTGTAGGTTATTCTTGAATCCTTTCTCCACTAGATTTTCATTAATGTAAGTAGCAGTTTGCAAGTCTCTGTGAAGAGAGGATCTGTTGGAAAGGAGTGCTCTTGTCGCAGAATGGTTTTCTACATCCACTTCAGGGTAATGATGCCGGGGATGGTCTTCTCTTGTGCTTGTGCTAGACAGGGAAACATGAGGAAGCTGAGGCTGGGGAGCTCATCCTGTCCCTTGTCCCATGGTGAAGCAGCAGTAGAGTCTTTGTATAACTGCTTGCTTACAGTGCCACGTCTGGCCTGCAGCCTTGTCCAGGGAGAACCAAGTGAACACTGTTGTAAGAGCTCCTGCTAGTTGCTGGTAAGGTGTTTTCAGCCTTTTAACTAGAGAATCGTGCTTTGACATGTTGGTAAGCAAGAGAAAATATGCTTTTGTTCAAGTCTTACATACTAAATTAAAAAAGCCATCAGTGGTCTGAATTACCAGCCTTTTCACCTTCCTGTAATGGAGAACCAAGAGAAAAAATGAAGTAAGTATAAAAGGATTTACTTCTTCAGGCTCTCTTTACCCTTCACAAAAGGGTTCTAGCTCTTTTAGCTTTGTATTTCAGACCTTCAGGACAACAGCTACTGCTCATGACTTGACTTCTACAAGGCTTGACCAGCCCTGTCTAGTGCCAGTACTTCTAGTGCTTTTCCCATGCTAGGCTTGACAGCCATTGAGAGGACAGGTCACTTGTCAGGATGTCCTGTTCCTCAGCTACTTGCTCTTGTAACCTTCCTCAGTTGGAACAGTCTTCAGTATTGTAGACTCTCAGAATTCCTCTGGGAATAGACTTGAAGGATAATTTAAAGATTTGACTAACCACATTTTGTGTTACTTAAAGATTTTATGGTGTTATTAGTTTGATGATGTTAAACAAAACAAGCTGATCCTTTGTAAAAGTATCTCTGCTTTTGCAGAAACTGAGTGCCACAATTTGTTGAGCTGTGGCTTTGCTGAATGATGCAATGTTTTTCTAGATGTCTTAGGCAGCCTATGAATATTTGAGGTTTGTTTATTTTCTGTTCTTGTGATACTGGTTTGTTGTTTGTTTTTTTCCTCCTAGATAAGCAACATCTTGTTTTTTGTTTTACCACCCATATGTATGTACTTGTTCCGTCAATACGCAACCTGCTTCAATAGTGGAATATACTTAATATGGACTCTGCTTGTTGTGGTTGGTAAGTTGATTAGTTTCTGTTTGTCTGCTCATGCACAAACTGAGAGAGGAAATCAGTTTTTCCTGCTTATACATAATTGTTTTGGAAAACAAATCACTTCTAGCATCTTTGGAGGAGTTTACATATACTTGATTAAAACTGAAGTGGGCTTGTCTTCTGAAAGGAAAATATGTTTTGCAGTTTGGGATTAGTGGGAAGTTTGGCCTTTATTATCCTTTGCATAACTTGTTTTGTTTATGTCTGGGTCTTACTCTAAAGCAGTGCTGACCCTCCTTCCTCTGTTATTGCTTAAATGCCTTTATTATCGTTTGCATAACTTCTTTTGTTTATGTCTGGGTCTTACTCTAAGGCAGTGCTGACCCTCCTTCCTCTGTTGTTGCTTAAATGAGAGCTGAAAGTGCCCAGTGCAACTGATGAGGATAACAGGTTTTGCCTTGTAGTGAGAAGGCCCAAAAGACAGGAGATTCTTTTTCATTCCTGGAGACACTGGGAACTTTTAAAGGGATAGTCAGAGCCCTGTGGGGCAGCATGATGTTTTCCATTTGTAGTTAGGTATCGAATTCTTCTTTCCATCTTTGTCTTAGCCATTCCTGTGCTATTGGAAAAACTCAGAGGCAGCATTTGGCTTTTATTTCTTAACTGGTCTGCATTGAAGTTTACCACCTGGTATTTTTTCATGCACATCTGCTTCTCTGGTAGCAACTGACATCTTTAGCTGCTGATTTTGTAATGTGTTTGCTTCTTACTTAATGAGGTGCTGATGATTTCAGTTTCCTTCTTAGGAAAGTTGGTGTTTGTTTTCTGGTTTTCTTTTTTTTTATCCTTTTCTAGGCTATATGTTATCCGCCATCTGCTAGGAAGTTCTGAACATGAGCAGAGTGGTTTGGTCTATACAGTAATGCAGCTATTCATACTGCCTTTTGATTGATTCTTCTCTAGGAATTGGCTCTGTTTACTTTCATGCCACTCTCAGTTTCTTGGGCCAGATGCTGGATGAGCTGGCTGTTCTCTGGGTCCTGATGTGTGCTCTTGCCATGTGGTTCCCTAGGAGATATCTACCGAAAGTTTTTCGGAATGACAGGTAATGATACATGTAGATTTCCATGTTTCTTGAAACTTCTATGTGCACTCCTAAACCTGCAAATAATGACATTTAGTTATCATCCAACCTTACCATTACCACTGCTATCTTTTCTCATGCAGTTCTCTTCCTATTGCTTGTATCTCAACCCATTTTGTTCAGAATTCCTGAATCTGCACTTGATAATGGTGGGATTTATGGTCTGTAACTTCGAATCTTGGAATGAGGTGACTTGTCTCTGGAATTGTTTGTTCTTGTTGATTCTAGGGAGACCTTTACATGAGTAGTTTATAAAAAAGTTGCAAGTAAAGTGAGAGGAACCCTCTCTGCCTCTTGCTTTTGTATATCCCAAAGTGTACATACAACTGGAAGTTCTATGACTATGGACCTATGGAAGACCTATGGAAGTCGGCTGAATTTTTGTCTGAATATTGAAGGCAGTGGTGAAGGATGCTGTTTAAGTATTCAAAAGTGTTTATTTAGAAGCCTATTGTTGTTGTGAAAGGATTGTTTTGTCTTGCAGGATTAAAAAAAGTGTGTTGTAGCCAGTTTAAACAATCTGGTTTTGGTTTGTCCCCCTTAAAAAATTGTTCAATAATGTTTATACATATTACTCTTTTATGCAGTAAAGAAGCTGAGGTAGTGGGGAGGTTTGAACTGCAGTATCAGTGTTCTTCTCTGTGAAAACTGCAATGGCTGATGCCTTCTTATACTGTTAGTCTCTGGGGGTTTTGTGTGGGTTTTTTTTCCCTTGACATATGCTTGATTAGAAGCATCCATCTTATGCACTTTGTCATTGTACCTCCTGAATACATGTAGAGAAACAGATTTTGTTACGTTATTAAAATATTTTTAAGATTTCTGGTTTTCAGAATAAAAAGTGTTGAATTAAAAGCAGTTTTTCTCTCCCGCAAAAAACCTCATTCAGGAGCCGATTTAAAGCTGCTGTGGGTGTCCTGTCTGGAGTTACTACCTGCCTTGCCTTTATTAAGCCTGCCATCAACAACATCTCACTAATGACGCTGGGTGTTCCCTGCACAGCTTTGCTCATTGCTGAGTTGAAGAGGTGAGTACATTTCTCTTGAATGCGGCATTGCCTTCTGAGATCCTTAGGCCACGGTGTGGTGATACACTAGTTCTGCTTTCATGCCTATGATAACAAATCAGAAATGCTTCTCCCACATGCAAGTGCAGATCTGGTATAAACTCGCTGTACAAGTTCCGACATTTTTGGCAAGGTTTGTTTTTTTTTTTTTCCTAGGCCATTGTGCTAGGTCAGATATTGTCTGTCTTGCAACATACCTCTTAATGCAACCAGATCTAACTTGAAATGGTTTATTTATTGTGGAATCAGGGCAAGGGTTTCACACTGGCAGCATTTCTGCTGTATAGTCTGGATACGGGTAAGGTGGGTGAATGATCAAGGTCTGTGTAATAGAGGAAATGTGGAGCAAGGTCCAAACATGCTTGGAAAGTGTTCCAGCTCTCGAAGTTGTACTATGAGTCTTAAACCACTTTTTTCTAACATGGGCAATATGGTGGAGTCAGGCTGACAAACATAAGGTTAATAATTAGACTGTAGAGGATAGCTATCAGTTAGGTCCCTAGAAACTATAAAACCAGAATGCAAATAGAGAAGAACCTGGGACTGATTTTAACACTTTGAAGAATCCTACCATGATAGTGATACCAGCAGCTGTCCAGAGAGTTTTGCTTTATTTTCTTTGTTTCTCTCTACCCACTGCAAAAAGGACCAGATGAGTACTAGCATATGAACTTGTCCTTTCCTCATCTTCTTCAATATCAGAGGATTTTAAAAGTTATGTTGGGTCTTACATACTGCATATGTAAATGTTCATCAAAAGAAACAAGAGTAGGACCAAATGTGTGTGTTCTCATTGCTCATGTTAGAACAGCGATTCCCGTGTTTGCTGTTTCCTCCATACCCTGTTCTGCCACTGTGCCTCTGTACAGTGGAAGCCTCTGCTAACAATATTTTGTAAAGGTGTTCATGTGTCTTATTAGAAATCCTGCTGAGCAGCATTTATTTCTCAGAGAAACTCGTGAAACAGTACACAAGTTAGCTTTAGACAAGAAGGTCAGTAGTTGAAAACAGTTGGTGGAGTTGCCTTATTTTGATGGAAGTACCAAGAAACTACTCACAGGGCAAATGTAGATCTGTTTGTGGTACTGAATAATTTATGAAAACTATCTACATACCAGTTTTCCAGGCAAGAGCTTCTGTATAACTTGGAAGGTTGAATAGTGTGTATCTCATAACACTGAATACTATTTCATCAAATCCAGGAGATGGTATGCCTACAGATACTTGCTTTTTGAAACTCCTTTTGAAAGGTCATATCTTGCTAAAATATGTGTGATTTTGCTGTCTGGGTTTTGAGAGAGAATTAAGGACGCAGATAAGCCTTCTTTTGAATGGGTGATTAAAAAAGGACCTAAAGTGACATATGGCCCTCTTAATTGTGCACTGGGATCATATAATACCTATGATATTTTTTGATTAATTCCTAAGTTTTATAGGCAAATAGTAAAAGGTTTTATATTAAGCTGTGCTGATCTCTAGGAGATTTAAATGAGATATATTCTTGTAAACACAGAGAAGTCATCACATTCCTTTTTTCAGGAGTAAAAATAATCTAAGCATTATTTCACATACCTGTGATTATCTCATTCTCTACTACCATGGTCAGTATGAGGCTACACATCAGAGTCCTGGCAGTCTGCAGCAGAAATTTTTCTGTGAAATATGTATTTGGGGAGGGAAGTACAAAAGCCTCTAGAGTAGTTTCTTCTGTTTTTGCTGAAGTTTGTGATGAATTAGATCACAAGTCGCTGTTGTTATTCCTACTCTAGGCTGCTGTAAGTCTTGTACAGAATTCTGGTGAACCAGAACCACTGTGTTTTCAAAGAATTTTATGCCTCTTGTTTGTCCTTGATGAGGAGATAATATTATCATAAAAGAGCATTGTGTTCTTAAATGCAGAGCTAGTAGGGTAGGGTATATGCTATAAAGTATCCTGAGTGAAAAGAGCAGAAGGTAGTTAAGTGCACGCTTGTCCTTGAAAGACAAAGGAATTGTAAAACTTAAGTCTGATTTCTGTTTAAACAAATCCCTTCATGTGTTTTGTAAAACAAAAAGCAATCTCAAAAACAGCTCTAAAAATCCCAGCTCTCCTAGGGGATGGTATCAGGGAGAAAGTAGGTGTGGATCCTTTGGTTTGCTGGTCCAAGCCAAATAACAATTGAGATTATAATGTCACCAAATTAGTATGATTTAGTGAGTCACCATCAGACATATGGCTATCTCCGTGTGCAAATAGGTATTAGAATATTGTCGTGCAGCTGATCTCTCAGCCTAAGGCAGTGAAGGTTTACTGTAGCTTCAGGTCTGTCCACTTTTATCTGCTTCTCCTACTAGAAGGCTGTCTGAGGGGGGCAGCCCCATGTTGCTCACACTTCCCTTATTCCCTTGACAAGAGGTTAAGCTAGTTAAAAGTTTGATGTATTCCTTAGGGTGTAAAGGTTGATACCTGTGTCAAAATGAATCAAGCAGTTTACTGACGTCCAGAAACTTGCACTGGTTTGAAGAAAAGCTGCTGTGTTTAGTTGGGGGTGCCATAACATAGGAAGATAAAGCTCCTGGAAATGTGTACCGCTTCAGTCCCTTGGATAGCAAATTATTGGTGTTTGCAGATGTCCCAGTCTGGTTAATGGACACGAGGTAGATTCGAGGTTTATTTCCCAGAGTGAAATTAAGACACAAACGAGGTCAAATGCCACAAATCAATTAGGGTTTATTGAAACAAAAGAGTTAGAGTGATAGGACGGAGGAAAAAGAGGTAAATTAAGCAGAGAGGCAGGACAGAGAGTGAGAGGGCACAGTTACACCACCGTGGATCAGGTCCAGCAACATGTCGAGGGTCCCGAGTCCCCCTGCTTCTTCCATGACAGTGGGTGATCACGCTCACATTCTCTCTCATACACACACCACTCACAGCTCCACTCACAACTTACCACACGAGGCTTTTTCCTCAGGTTTTTATAGGAAAAGGTGCAGGACAGGGTGCTACTGATCCTTAAGATAAAGGGAGTATCCCGCAGGTTTCCCCAGACTTTTCTCATGAATAAATTTCTCACGAGATGTCCACACACCTGGGCCTTATCTCAAGGTTTTAACTAGGCCTCATTGTCCTGCATAGCAGTTTCCTAGTCTCTGGCTCCGGGGGAGGTCTGGCATTGTCTTCTCCAACAACGATAGTCAATGATCAATCAAGCTTCGAGACATTAACATGCAGTCTCAGCACAGATAGGAAGCCCGTTCTCCATAGCTGATAAGAAAGAGGTTTCAAACAGTCTCTTACAGCAGAAACTGTGGTGTTTACGTAACTGTGGGTAGAGCCCTTCCCAAAGGGAAGGTTCTCGAAGCCTAGCCATGATGATGATGGTTTATGTTAAATTGACAACACCATGCATTGTATATGCAAAAGGTGCAAATGGAAATGCAAGCTTTGTGGTATCCTGTTTCTTTCAGACTAGAATGTCACAGATCTGCATACAGCTGCATAAACAAGCTCTTTTAGACCTTGAGCTGACAGGTTCTGTTTCAATGGCAGTTTGAATGGTCAGTGCCTGTGTCTGTTGAGAAATAAATGGGCTGGGTCCATGTCTGTTGCCAGTGTCCAGATGGTATTTACATTGCATCTCCTTACTGTGGTTAAAGCAATGCAGAAGGCTTTATAGTCCTGTGTCTCCTCAGCAAGCATGCCCTCAGCCCATCCAAACCACAGTCACTGTAGGAACTGAAGAGTGTGATAAGTGATTACAGAAGACCTAGAAGTATTGCACAGGTCAGCAAGCTGTGCTATCCTTGTTGTACTTGACTCTTTCTGCTTTAGAATAGTCTTTTGCAGTACATCTTGCAGCATCTAGTCTTAAGTTTATAAAAGTGAATTGCAGTACCTGTTAGAGGTACTGAATAAGCCTGTTACTACAATCTGTACAGTTTCTATGGCTCATCTTGCTTTGTAGAAGTTTCTTCAAGTAAGCTTTCAGTTTTCTTTCACAGCCTTGAACTCTTTGAACCATGCATGTTAATTGTCCTCTCTTCTTGGTATTCAAACTAGTCATACATTGACAAGCATGATCACTGACTAAAGGAGCTGGGTATTTGGGGCCAAGCCTCTTATCTTAAACGGGATGCAGTAGCACATAGTTGTTTATGTCCTTCAGACAAGTCCAGGAGAGCTTCCGTGTTCTCAGTACACCCAACAGAATGTGTAAGTAAGTACCCATTGCAGTGGTCTAGTTCTATCTGTCAGATGTACAAAATTCATTCATGTATGTATCTCCATAGGTTTGTGGTTTAGCATCTTGCTCTTACAAACGGTTGCATGTCTCACTGAGACTGTAAATCTGCCTTAACACTAATGGGAGAGAATTAAGTGCAGTATGCTTAATACAGCAGTGATTTTTGACCAATAATGATTTTATCTCTTCTTTTGTAAGTAGTCCATGATGTCTAGCCATTTGGTAGAAGCATGAATCCTCCAGAATGAGGAGTATTTACCAGTATAATTTTACTGATAAAACTGCCAAATCTTGAATGTATTTCTTACTGGAATGTCTCATAAAAGAGTGTAAGGAAGGATTTGTGTAGCTGTGCTCTGAACTTGACAGGCAACTCAGAAATTTCCTTACCTTTCCTTTTCTTTGTGCTCATTGTACCTTTCTTAAATGTAGGGGCACTATTTCAGAGAAACAAGCCTTTTTTATAGTATGCAGCACAGTCTCGAAGCCATCCTGAGCAAGCCCTGTCTCCTCTCACTGTGTCTTAGTGGTTTTGATTAAGGGGGAAACTAACACTGTATATTTGCTGAGGATGGCCGAGACTGGATGATGGGACAATCTACTACATAATGGGACAGTCTAGGTGTGGGGTACAACACAAAAGAAACTGCAGAGATAAAGACTGAACAGAGACAAAAAAACTGAATAGAAGCACGGAGGCTGGATGATGGCACAATCTGCTAGATAGTGGGACAGTCTGGGTGTGGAGTACAACATAAAAGAAAACCAAAGATGGGCTGGACCTGATCTGCAATCTGGCATCTCGATTCCCAAATACAAAGATGGACTGGAGTGTGTTGGTGTATAACAAAGGGGGACCTAGGGTGGTGGTATATGAAACTTAATGAGTGTGTATGATAGCCTGTTGCATATGTAGTACTTTATAGCTGCATTGATAGTTTATGTAATACTTTGCAGCTGCGTTGATAGTTTCAGTTGTACACCTGAAATACTTTGCAGATGGTAGCCAGTTGCATATGTAATACTTTGTAGATGCGTTGATGGTTTCCTGTTGCATATGTAATACTTTGTAGGTGCGTTGATAGTTTCAATTGTACACCTGTAATACTTTGTAGATAGTAGCCTGTTGCATACGTAATACTTTGTAGCATAAATAGAGCATGGCTGAAGCGGCAAGGTGTGCATATTTTGGTGGAGATATCCCCTGCGCACCCAGCGCCGAGAATAAACCTTTCCGTGAGTAAAATATTGATTAATTTCATTAAATCAGTTTGCCAGGTGGATTGGAGGATCATTTTGGTTTATGTGTTATGTGAAGTATTAATTTTTGTGGCAGTCATGTAGGTGTTTTTATTATGAACAAAACTATTGTGATGTCATTCTTGTGGAGATGGCAGTTTTAGCTCGTGGCTGAAGCACTTCTTTGAATAGTAAAGATAGGTGTGATGATTTTGAATGCAACATCATTTGTAAATGGTTTAAAAAAGAAATGCCAGATCCTAAAATCAGTTTGTGCAAAGAAAGCAAATCCTCTGTCAACAAGAATAAGCAGTTGGTAGCTTACCTGTCATTAATCTAGTAACTACAAAGGTGCCTTCTGCTCAGCCTCAGGAGTTTCTTAATCACAAATGCCTGTTAAAATTGTAGCCACACGTAGTCTACAAGCCACAGGCTACTCTGCATTCACTGTCAGCGAAGTAGTAGTGTCAGCTCTGCCCCTAAACTAAAATAAAACTGGATTAGCGTTTCAAGAGTGAAAAAAATATCCTACATGGAAAACTGTATTAATTCTTTATCTTGCAGTACACCAGAGCCAAGTATACTGCTGCTTCTGCAGTACATTTAGAAAAGTGTTCCTTGACAGAGCATTCTGTGTGTGTTTTTAATTTTTGTAAATGGTTGGCTAGACTCCTATAGCAAAGCTCCAGTACCAGTCGCAGTTCTGCTTTTCCACCACAAAGAGGCAGGACTCGTTCTCAGCCTCTTTCTTCCTCCAGCTGAATAGTTGGAGATCATCTCACATGTGCGAGGGTGGGTGTAGTGACAAATTTTAGTTTAGGGGCAGAGCTGACACTGGTACTTAGCTGACTGTGAATGCAGAGTAACCTGTGGCTTGTAGACTATATGTGGCTATAGAGACAATTAGTGGTAAATGGTGGAAAAGTCAGAATTCTGTAAATGTATCACAGAATCACAGAACGTTAGGAGTTGGAGGGGACCTCGAAAGATCATCTAGTCCAACGCACCTGACAGAGCAGGATTCCCTAGACCAGGTCACACAGAAGCACGTCCAAACGTGGGAAGGAAATAGCAGGAATGGCACAGAGGCATAAGTGAGAATATTTTAGAGACAACACAGTAATGAAGTATCCCTGAAAAATTAGACAGTCTATGAAACCATCTGGTTAATTCTTTGACAGCAACATTTAAAGTAAGCAGCTTGTCATACTGATACAGCCTGTTACCTTTTCTGTAATTACTCTGTGTAGTTAAAAACCACATTTCACAGAATCACAGAATCACAGAATGTTAGGAGCTGGAAGGGACCTTGAAAGATCGTCTAGTCCAACCCCCTTGCTGCAGCAGGATTCCCTAGACCAGGTCACACAGAAGCGCATCCAGACAGGTTTTGAATACCTCCAGAGAAGG